>MU227994.1:1513416-1553048 GCA_018584345.1 Thuja plicata | reverse complement strand
TTCAGCAAGGGAAGCTTGCATTCTAAGTCTGTCAGGACACTTTCTTGCAGTGTGACCATATTTGTCGCATCTAAAACATTGCATTGTAGAGGCGTCTCTAGGTTTCTTGAACGGTTGTTGATCATATCACTTCTTGCCCTTTTTCCTTTTTGAACTAGTTACGAGAGCCTGAACATCTTCTTTAGTGGAGTTCGTGATTCCTCTAGATTTCAGGTTATACTCTTCTTGAATGCAATCAGCTTTTAGTCGATCAAATTTGGGGAGTTTGGAGCGAGCACTTACTCCTTGCCTAAAGTTTTCCCACGAAATAGGGAGCCCATTCAGAATTATCATAGTTAACTCCTTACTATCACATATGGGACCAATAGAAGAGAGTTGATTCCTTAATTCGGTTATCCTCATAAAGTATAAGGTGATAGTCGCTCCTTTATTCATTTTAATAGTAGAGAGTTGATTTTTAAGGGTAAGAATTCTGCTGGTGTTGTTGATCTCAAACATATTTTCCAGGGCTTTGAGCATGTCATAAACAGAATCTAACTTTGTGATGATAGGTAGTAGATGATTTTTCACTCCATCCACTAATAATTCCATTGCTCTAGTATTGTCTTTTTCCCATTTAATCAGCTCATCTTTTCCGTCGGGTTTAAAAGGATTTTCTATAATTTTCTTTAGCTCATTTTTCCATAGTACCAACATTATTCAAAGTTTCCACGATTCAAAATCAGAGGCACCTTCAAGTCTGTCTTCGAGTCTAAATCCATTTACCATTCCGCAGGTATGAGATTTCAAAAAGTCTGATCTTGGTCTTCCTTCAATCTAATCGGATCTTCCTTCAAGCGGTTTAGGCTTTGATGAAGGAACCTGGCTCTGATACCATGTTAAGTTTAGATAAGAATATGTGACTTTTAATTTTTCTTATATAACCTCAATATATGAGATATATATAATCACAATATATATATTATTACTGATATAATAATAGATATATATAAATATGTTAATATCGATTAACTGCAGATTAAATAAATAAGACTCGCATTGTTTGTTATATATGCTTGTCTTCAATCAACCAACAATTTAGTATAAATATAGGAGATATAATAATATAGAGGCATGTCTCCTTGAGGAGACATGACTCTATATAATTATGTCTCTTCCACATACAAATTAGAATCCGATAATGTTTAATCGGTATTAACCATATATTAAACATTGCTAACAGTTCGCACAGTCCATTATGTACGCTTTACACAGTATATTATGTGCTACACACATAATAGTATTATGTGCGCAGCACTTACTCCTTTGAGAACCGATGCAATTTGGTGTTAAACAAATTTTTAATAAAAACAATATGAATCGATATTCATAACAACCGATATCAATCGGTATTAATAAATTAATACATTGTATTGACCGATACTCATCGGTAATCGGTATAGTATTATTAAATGTTATTTAATCAAATATAATATTCATTATATATTGTATATGTATAATAATATCATTATTATATATATTAATGTGCATATATAATGTTGAATAATATTATTTCATATTATCAATTTAATGATGTTTATTTAGTAAAATACATATATTAATATAATGTTCATTATTATCATACATTAATATATTATTTATTTATTTCCTCATAGCATTAAGATCATTTTATTTGATTGAAGCTATAAACATCAACATGTACTTACGTCACAACAGGTAGTATTTTGACACTTACACTGTTTGGAAGTATAATCATATTAGTAAAACTCAGAAAACATGTCTGTATTGAACAAGTGATACCTGCATTTTAGCAATGGTTATACATTGGTGCATGTTTTCAAGTGTTAAACTTTTTTCATTCCATAGAGAGATTTAAAGATTCTAAAGCTAGCAATACTCATTTGGATTCCAGGTTTGTTGTTTACTCTATTGCAGAAGCCATTCACACAAGTTCATAAGATATAGAGTTAGGCATCTGTATATGTTAGCAATTAACACACTCCATAACATGCTTGCAGGTGTTCTCTCAAGAAAATGAAATTGGTTCCATGCATAGAGAAATTAACGATCTCAAGTTAGCAATTTCAGTTTGGATTCCACGTTTTACACCTAGCTCACTTTTGCTGAAGTTTTTCATTATAGAGCTAAGCATCTAGTGATTTAAAAAATTCCTAATGCTTTAAGGAAATTGCTGGCCCCCTTATACTGAACTCAATTGCAAGCCACCATCATCATAGAAGGATTGAAATTGTATCAATGAACTTGATTAACATAGAAATGGGTTGATTCTAGCAGTCTGGAAATCATTATATGTTGCTGCAGTAGGAAGCAAGCAAGATTCTGTAAGGTCTTTAATCCCGTGTGATCATTTGAAAATTGGAAAGCTGTCAGAAGAAAATAATGAAGGCTGCGCTGTAAAGCATTAGTCTTCTTTAGTGGCTCTTGATTTTAGTTATATAAGGTAAAACAAAAATCTCTCTAATCAAGCTTGGAATGGGCATAACAAATTTTCTCTCTGGAGAATGCAATCTACAGCAAACATGATTAGTAGTTGATGGCAAGATGAGGTACTCTATATTTCCAGATTTGTCCATTAGACTTTAATGTTCAAGAGCTGAAAATTTCAATTAGAAGCTGTTAATGAAAGCATTTGGCAGTTCACAAATTTTTATATTTGACAGTCTCCAGCTTTCTATGGCTTTCTGCCATCTGTAACTGACAACCAAATATAATTTTTAGATTGAAGAGGTTCTCTCAGGTAGATTTTTAATTTTTTAGATGCCGAACTATGTAGTCCCATTCAGCCTTTTATCACTTATAGAGCTTCTAATATTTTTCAATGTTCATGCTTGTATTCTGCAATCCTGTAGACCATGTCTGGTTATTTGTTATACACAACACATTTTTGTTCTTGTGCACCCATAAGTAGTAATTCTAGAACTATAGATCCTCTGTGTTATAATTTTCTCAATCAGGCAATTTCTTTGCTTATATTATATATATTCCGTTCTACAATTTTTGTTTCAACTTGCACTTGTCCAAAATCTACTTTAATGTGCATTATTGCCTAAAAAGTTATTATGAGACAGTGCATAAAATTTTTGTTTTGTCCAAGTCAGAGAAGTGGATATTCTACATCAGGTAGAAATGCATCCCTGAGCGTGAGGGACATGTTATGTCATAACATGTTATGTTTCTTAAAGAAATGGATAGGTGTTCCAACCTAGGAGAAAGCCAGAAAACATCCTCGGCCTTTCCAGTTTTGCAGGATTGCAAGGAGGTGCTGAGAATATTTCCTCGCTATTTTACTTCCTAATGAAGTAGAGTTGGAACAATTGTAGTTGAAGGGGTTATTAGTGGTTATGGGATTGAAGGTAAGGATCAACAGAAATTGGGATTTGGGTCCAGTGGATGTATATTAGCTTAATGAAGGAGTTTAAGAATTTGTAGCATGGTCTGGTGGGTCTGGAGGTTCATCATTGAACTTGAAGATAGAGTAAGTTTGGTGGTGGCGATGATGATGATGATGGGGAGGAGCAGATGAAAACATTGTTAAGTTACCTGGAATTGGAATTTTATATGTTTTTGATAGATAAAAGCAGCAAGAGGGTGCTGGCCCGTGGAACAGGGGACTGGAGGCACATTAACAGCAGGTTAATGGCACAGTCGAAGTATGTAGCATGATTTACTGTTAGCACCAGAACTTAAACTTTTACCTCTATCAAAAACAAAGGTAACAGGTCTGCATAAAAGGAATAAGGAATTTTATATGTTCTTAATGTTATGCTTGTTTGTTTATCAGTATGATTGATTGCCCTATCTGTATGAAATAAAATTTCATAGTAACGTGATTGTGCTGCTGTCTAGACTTTGCAAAATATGAAAAAGCTAAGCATGCACATTTTTGTCTATTTTTCATTTTCCTATGAATTAGAAAATTTCCAAATTCAAGATACAGTGAGTTAGGCAGTCTACGAGTCAGAAATTTTGTTACTTTCAAACTTAAAATGAATAGAGCTAGAAAATATACTATTTGTTTTTTAAATGTTAATGTAACATTTGCTATTCAATTGAGGTTGTTTCCCTGCAGGACATGTTCTCATAGAGTAACTTCTTTTTTCCTTCATTTTGTAGCAATGATTTCTGGTTAATATTACATTCTGTTTTCTTCCAAGGTCCCTTGGAATTCTAAATATTCATGTTCACCTATGTTACCAAATTCTTCCCTAGCAACCTCAAAGTGTGGTCCGGTTCTTGCAAAAGTCTGGTCCTTATCATATTCTTGCAAAAGTCTGCCCAAATTCTGTCAGACAAACCCGACATGAATTTTGCTGTTTTTATGGTGAATTTGCAAATCTGCAGCAGGACCCAGGCTAAATTTGGCCAAAAAAAGGATTTTTTTTGACTTTTTAAAAGTTTTTTTGGGTCTATTTTAGTCAGTCCGACCCTCCAAACCCTAAGATAGACCACTAAAAAGGCTAAAAAGGTAAAACATATGTCACTTGGACTAAAACATTAATATATATGGTGGTGTATTTTGCTATGTTGCTTTACTATTAGCATAGTGGTGTATGAACTTATTTGCTGCTGCATATATATATATATATGTTTTTGTATGGACGAACCCAAAACGAATTCGAACCCACCCCCAAAAAAATTTGAACGAATTTCGAACCCACATCCGAACCCGAATCCGAACTGGCAACTTAGATGTTCACCATGCTACGCCAAATCTTCTGCAAAACTTTAAACTATTTTAAGGATCTTAAACAACTCATATCTTTGTTTAATTGTTTGGGCTCTTTCATAGTATTTGGATAATATTCAGGTAGGTCCTGTAACCCCTTCTTGTTCTCTACTTTCTCTCTCCTGTAATGCATGTGCTTCTTGAGTTTAATTTTCCTATTGAAGGCTATTTGACATTGAGTTGACTCTTGTGCTAATCTTTCACTTTTCATTTTAAATTGTATAATTCGAGGTTGCTCTAGTTAAAAAGTTCTTTGCTTGGTCTTGTTTAATGGTTCTTTTTCTGCTGTTTTGTTCTATGTTCAATGATTGCTCAACCCTTCTCTGATGATCATTTAATGCTTCCATATTTTGAAAGGAATTATTGTAGTGTATTTTTTCTTTTGGAATGTGGGGATTATTGAATCTTTCTATATGCCATCTGCTCTTCTCTTCCAATGTTTTTCATACTAGATTTGTATGGTGGTTATTTTATGGCCAGACCCTCAGAAAGTGTCCATGCTCAATAAAGACCCTACGTTTGAAGAGGAATTTTCATAAATACTTTGTTTTCCAGGACGTAAATTAAAGCATTGTTTATGAGTATCAAACTTGCAGAAGTACAAGTCATTCTTTACAGGAGAATAAGGTTTTATTTCATGCACATACAATCCTTTGACTGTGTAACACAATATCTTTAAAGTTTGCAGCCTGTGACATATTGCAGCTTGAAATTGAATTTCTCTTTGTCTGCATCTCATTATAGTACACTTGTGTTACCTAACCAATAAAATCTTGTTTCTTTTCCTCGTAATTGTTGAGATCACCTTATCTACAAAATTTCATTGGTATTTTATTTTTGAAATTTTGCAAGTCCTATATTCTTTATCAATTACACAATAACCATCTAGGATGGCATTACACATGTTAGCTAGCAATACATTGCATTTATGGTTATTTCTGTACTTTTCCGAAGAACTTTATATTTGCAAGGGAAATGCTTTATTCTCTGTCATTATCTTCATCTTCTATGTCTTTGTTGCCCTCATATTATCAATCTTTAAAATCATCAACGTCATTGACATCTGCCATTCGCCTTTTCCATCTGCATTATTTATAATATTGCCAACTCAAAGCATGAATTTAGGTTGAAAGTCCCCAAGTGAATATGTCAACACTTTCCTTCTCTAATTGTAAAATTGCTTGAGGTTCTGGTGGGTTCCATTGCCTTATGATTGTTAACAATGCACGTGAGAAAGGTCATAGAAGAATTGACCAATCATGAAAATTGGCCATCAAAGAGATGACTTAATACATACAATTAAAAATCTCTCAAAAATACAAATATCTAAATCTAGAATCTTAAATTTGGAGGTACTTTGACAGTTTTTAAGGCTCAACTTGATCTTCAGCTGCAGAGGTGAGGATTTAGACATCAGCACACAGACAGATTTTATGTTTGTAGGCTCATAGATGAAGACACAGTTCAGGTCACATACAGTTATCATAATTGCATCTGTGGACTTGAATATTAACACAGAGGTGAGACAACATTGAAGTTGCCAACTTGAATTAAAATACAAGGACAAGTCTCCTTGTTTCTCACAAAATTTCTGGATGTGATAAATTTGACACATACAGATGTGTTATTGAGTCTTAATATAAGGAGACAAGTCACTAAACCGAAAATTGAGTCACACTTTTGGTTCTTACAGAGACTTGGTACAAGTATCCAATGAACTTTGACTTTAGTGAAACATATAACATGGACATGGTGATCAGGACATCCATGAAACTTTTTGTATTGTTTATGATTTATGCATGATTTCATTCAAACAACATAATTATAGACTTGGGTAACAATGATATAGGACCAACTTTATTTATAAGGGATTATAACTGGTGTGGAAAACAGCTGTATGCTTTATTTGTTTTTCATATAAGTCTTCATGTATCTTGATAATTAAAAGACATTTGTCTAAAAATATATTTTGCAACTGATTAAAATAGTGTACAAGACATGCTTCCAGGACCTTAGATTTGAGAGTATTGACAAGCAAGTCATTGACAAACTTACTTGTCAATATGTTAAAGTTTGATCAGATTTAGACTTAGAAGGAATTTTAATTTTATTTCAATTTACAATCTCACAACTACGGTTGATATATATTTGACAATTGCACAATGAATCGCTGCTAATATATAAGGAACACAATTTAATTCAAACTGAATTATGTTGATCTGCAAATGATAAGCAAAGGAAATCAATGAGGGTTTGTCTTGCACTTTCGATTTGCTGTACATTACATCTCATTGATATCGATTACCTTTTATATAATATGGAGAGACACGTCTCATGTAGAGACATGTCTCTACATGAGCATTGCTCACGTAGAGACATGTCTAATCAAACCCGTGTTGTTTGCCTTAATCGGTCTTATCAATCGATATACACAGTTAAAATGCGTTTAACATTACAACCAGCAATGATCCTTACAACCAGCAATGATCTAAGTCGACTTTGATTAATGATGATCGGCATAAGTATAGTCTATATGTTTATTATTGATCAGCAATAATGAAATCGATTAACATAATCGATGTGTTTGTTAATTCAAATAATGATATCATCAATGTAATCGATATTGATTATCGATTCTGCATATAATTGATCTCTCTTTATTTTGAACAGCATGATTAATAATTGTGTTTCCAATCTCAGTTATGTATATGCAAATATACATATATATAATAATAATAAAGCAAGTATATAATATTATTATATATATCGTATGTGTATATACATGATTACCAAATTATTAATCATGCTGATAATTATCAACGATCAACATTATATGAACGTCATAGAAATTACTCATGTAAGATCGTCACCTTGCAATAACTACCAGAAGTACAAGTGATTATCATTTAGAAGTCGTCACTTTTCAATGATGTACACAGGGCCCCATAAAGTCATAGAATAACACTCATGACAAAAGAGTTTATATTAAACATCTTATAGATATCAATTCTCATGATATCAATATAACTTATAGATATCAATTCTCTTTATATTAAGTTGTATTAAACAATACAACTTATAGATATCAATTCTCATGATATCCATCCCTTAGTTGATATTGATTTAAGATATATGAACTATCATGACATGTTCACGGATATCAACCATATGATATCCGTCATGATAGAAGGTTAAGTTATTGTAAGATCGTCACTTTGCAATAACTACCAGAAGTACAAGTGATTATCATTTAGAAGTCGCACTTTTCAATGATGTACACAGGGACCCATAAATTCATCAAATAACACTTGTGACAAAAGAGTTTATATTAAACATCTTGTAGAATTTATTAGTACAATAATCAATAAAGCTGAGACTTAATCTCATAATTTACATTTCAACCATACCAAGCTTACCTCTGAAGTGTTCTACCTTCGTTTTGGCGAGAGGCTTGGTGAGAATGTCTGCTGTTTGATCTTCTGTACTAATATACCTCAACTGGATCACATTTCTCTCCACCATGTCTCTAACATAGTGATAAGGTATCTCAATGTGTTTAGATCTGTCATGGAATACTGGATTCACTGAAAGCTTTATACAACTCTGGTTGTCACAGTGGATGATGGTAGGATCTAAGGATTGTCCAAACATTCCTCTAAGAAGTTTTTTCAACCATACTGCTTCTCGTGCTCCCATAGATGCTGCAATGTACTCTGCTCCTGTGGAGCTCTGAGCAACTGAAGATTGCTTCCTACTGAACTAGGATATCATAGCTGATCCTAAGTTGAAGCAACATCCTGAAGTGCTCTTACGATCCACTACACTTCAAGCCCAATCTGAGTTAGTATATCCATGTAAGTTTAGATCTACATCCTTATATCTTAAACCATATCCAGTTGTACCATAAAGATATCTCAAGATGTGTTTTGCTGCAACTAAATGTAACTGCTTTGGTTCACACATGAATTGACTGAGTGCATTTACAACATTACAAATATTAGGTCTGGTATTTGACCAAGTACATCAATGACCCAATCATCTATCGATAGAGAGTAGAATTTGCTAACTTTGAGTCTGCACCTGCTTCTTTTAGCTTATGTAAATTTGTTTCCATACGTGTAGACATAGGCTTGCAATCCATCTTCCCGAATCTTTTCAAGACGTCAATAGTATATTTTCCTTGATTTAGGATAATACCATTATCCTACTGCCATACTTCTAAACCAAAGAAGTAGTGAAGGATACCGAAGTCCTTCATGTCAAATTCGATGCAAGATCTTGTTTACACTTGGTGATGAGATGATCTTCCCCTGTGATCAACAAGTCATCAACATAAATAATAAGAATTGACGCAAGGAGGGATAGTACTTAGGGCCAAAGGCACTCCCAAATAACAAACCAGCTTGCAGATACACAACTCGAAAGCTTAAACACAGAGAAGGAGAGAAGGAATGCATATACTTATCATTAATTCATCAAGCTTCATACATGCTGGGCTGTAAGGCCTTCCTGGTTACAGCCAAATTCAATATGAATCTATTACAGAACAGTCCTCATACATGCGAGGTTCACAAACCCTAGCTTTACCAATAGAGACTCTCTAAACTAAGAACAAAACACTACATTTATACAAGAGGCTACCGAAAATGGCAGCCCAAAAGATCCTAAAGATCCAGCATAGGGGAGAGCAACGACCTAGATATAGTTCCACATGTTCCCCAATGAGAGATCCCAAATTAATACCGCGACCAAAATTAAATGCAGAAGTCGGTCTGAAGATCCAACAAAAGAAAACACACTCAGTGAGACAAGAAACAGGAAACCACCGAGCCACCGAGACCGTTCGGTGAAACCAAACCAAGAACAGTAACCGAGTTCGGTTGGTGAAACGAAAACCTTCAACCAAGAACTCCAGAGTAGTTACCGAGCAGTTTACCGAAACCTCCAACAAGCTACCGAGCTCAAAACAAACATATTTTGGTTGATACAGGATTGCTAAGAACCCAAGATGCTCCTGCATCAGACACTTGGGGTAAAATAAATGATTCCCCGAATCATGAGTGAGGTGCAACCTGAGCTGAATCCAACTTAGATTGAGAAACCCATGTAGAGTCTTCAATCAGTCTGTTCTTCCACTTTACCAAGTATTCCATGAAATCCTTTCCTCTTGTGGTTTTACCAATTCTTTGCTCCAAAATCTGCTCAACTTCTTCCATCTGTTTCTTAGGATAATCACTCAGAACTGTCACTTCTTCATCAGGTTCATGATACGCATACAAATCTGAAATATTGAATATAGGTGATATGTCCATGTCATCAGGTAACTCTACTTCATAAAGCATTTCCACTGTCAAACTTCCTCAATATCTTGCAAGGACCAAATTTCTTCATCTTCAATTTACCATATGTTCCAACAGGAAATTAGTCTTTCTTTAAATGAACCATAACTTCATCGCCAACCTCAAAAATCTCATGTCTTCTTGATCTATCCGCACTATCCTTATAGTTCTGATTACTTTGCTCCACCTTATGTTTCACTTCCTCATGCAATGACTTCATAAACTCAGTAAATTCTTCTCCTTCAACACTCTTCTCTTCTCCAACAATATCTCTCAAGTTTGATATACCTCTCGGTTGTATGCTAGTAACAACATGAGAAGGTGTCCTGCCTGCACTCCAATTCACTGAACTAATATATGCAAACTCTGCTTGTGCTAACATAAAATCCCAATTACTCGGTTTATCTCCAACTAAAGCATCTCAACAGGTTACCCAAACTTTTGTTTACAACCTCTGTTTGTCCATCAGTCTGTGGATGAAATGTAGAACTATATTTCAACTCGGTGTCCAGCTTCTTCCAAAGAGTTTTCCAAAAATAACCAACAAACTTACTATCTCGGTCAGAGATGATACTCCTTGGTAATCTATGCAATCTGACAATCTCCTTGAAGAAAAGATTTGCAATATGCACTGCATCTGATGTTTTCTACATGGTATGAAATGTGTTACCTTGGAAAATCTATCCACAACAACAAATATGGAATCATTACCTCTTGCTGTCCTTGGTAAGGCAAGAACAAAATCCATGCTGATATCACTCCAAGGTTTCTTAGGAACAAGGAATAGAAATCGGTGTATACAATCCAGTATTCTGACTTACTCCTTTGCAACTTGACAAACTTCACAACTCTTCACAAATTTTTGAACATCCTTATACAATTGAGGCCAAAAATACCTTTCCTTTAGTAAACTCAATGTCTTATCAATGCCAAAATGTCCAGCCAAACCACTACTATGCTTTTCCTTTATCAAATTGGTTCTCATTGATCCTCTCGGTATACATAACTGAATTCCTTTAAACAACATATCTTCTTGAATGAACGTCTTCAAACTTACTCGGTTGATCTGGAATAGGTGCTCTGCACATTCTCCATGGCTCAAAAAAATCAGGGTCAGTTTCATACAAATTCTTCATATCATCAAAACCAAGAACTTCAATTCTCATTTTAGTCAACAAAGATCTTCTACTCAATGCATCAACAACTTGGTTGGATACTCCACTCTTATGCTTTATCACAAATGTGAAATTCTGCAAATACTCTGCCCATTTCATATGTCTCTGATTCAACTTATTACGACTACCCAAATAGTGTAAAGTCTTATGATCAGTATACAACACAAATTCACTCGGTATCAAATAATGTCTCCATTTCTTCAGAGCTTGAATAATAGCATAGAATTCTTGATCATGCACATAATATTTCCTTTTAGCATCTTTCAACTTCTCACTAAAGAAAGCAACAGGTTTACCTTCTTGACTCAACACAACTCCTATTGCACTGCCACTTGCATCACATTCAACTAGGAATACCTTATTGAAATCAGGTAAGGCTAACACAGGCAATTCAACATCTTTCTGTTTCAAAGTCTCAAAACTCTTACTAGCTCCATGTGTGCACTTGAATTCTCTCTTATCTCCTCTCACTGTCTCAGTCATAGCATTGCAAATTGAACTAAATTTTTTGATAAACTTTCGGTAAAAACTTGCTAATCCATTAAATAATCTTACCTCACTGACATTCTCAGGTGTAGGCCAATCAAGTATAGCTTCAACCTTCTCAGGATCCATTTTCAAACCATCAGCCGAAATCACAAATCCTAAATACACAAGTTCTTTCACGAAGAAACACTTTTTCAAATTAATTAGCAGCTTTTCCTCTGTTAATCTCTGCAATACCTGTCTAATGTGCAACAAATGATCTTCTCGGGTCTTACTGAATATCAGAATGTCATCCAAGTACACAATCACAAATTTACTCAAGAGTTTCTTCAAAACCTCATTCATTAACCTCATAAAAGTACTCGGTGCATTAGTTAAACCAAAAGGCATAACCAACCATTCATACAAACCTTCCTTTCTCTTGAAAGCAATCTTCCATTCATCACCTTCTCTGATTTTGATCTGATGATATCCACTCTTCAAATCAATCTTGGTAAAATATTTTGCTCCGCTCAAATAATCCATTATATCATCCATTCTCAGTATAGGAAACCAATACTTAACTGTTATCTTGTTTATAGCTCTTGAATTAGTACACATTCGCCATTCTCCATTCTTCTTAGGTGCCAACACAGCTGGTACTACACACGGACTCAAACTTTCTTTGATCAAACCCTTCTGCAACAACTCATGAACTTGTCGGTTGAGTTCCTCATTCTCGATAGGTGTCAATCGGTGTGGTGCCTTGTTCAGCAAACTAGCTCCAGGAAACAGATCCATACAATGATTAACATCCCTCATTGGTGGTAAACCATCAGGTGCATTATCTGAAATGATCTCCTTGTACTCGGTGTGCAACTTCTCAACCTTTTCAAGAACTTTATTTTCTGTCTTCTCACTCAGTTTGTTAGGAATCAAAGCATAACAAACATCATTTCTCTTCAGATCCTTAACAAACTGTCTACCTTCCATCAAACAAACTTTCATAGATGTACATATCTCACCAACAGATTCTTCAACCAAAGGTAACAAGATTTGTCTCTTGCCATCAACCCAAATAGTATATTTGTTCAATCTTCCATCATGTATAGCATGTCTATCATATTGCCAAGGTCAACCCAACAAAATATGACAACAATCCATAGACATAATATCACACAATATCTTATCATAATACTTGCCAATTTTCAGATTCACAAAACATTGTTCTCTTACCAGAAGTGTATGCTCATCCTTGATCCATGAAATCTGATAGGGCTTCAGGTGCTTCAATCTTTCCAACTGTAACTTTGTAACCATTTCCTCGGATGCTAGATTCTCTGAACTCCCACTATCAATAATCACTTTCCAAACTTTGTCTGCAACTCTGCATCTGGTCTTGAACAAACTCTTCCTTACCGGATCTTGCTTATTATTTTCACTCCACAATATTCTTCTGACCGTCAAGTTTCCTTCCTTCTCAAGTTTATTCGGTGAATCCTCTTGCACCAAAGCATTTCTGCTACTACTGACCTTGCTTGCATGTGTACACTCAAATGATCTATGTCCCTCTTTTCCACAATTGTAACATGTTCCTTGGAATCCCCTTCTGCTATATCCACCTCGAGAGTAGTTACCTCTTCCTCTGAATGAACTTCCACCTTTCCACTCGGTCTTGCCTTTGTCTTGATCTGTCTTGTCCTGATCAGATCTATTATTTTCACCATAAGATCTACCTCTTCCTCTAGGGAATCTACCACCTCTTCCTCTTTGTCTTTGCTCATGTCTTTTATTCAATTTCTCCATAGCTTTTAGGCAAACTGATAAGCCTCCTCAATACTCTCCATTTTTACCAAACTGATCTCTTCTTGAATAGAACTCCTTAATCCATTCAGGTATCTTGCAATTCTTTCCACCTCTTCTTCAGTATGTCCAGATCTGATATCTAACTTGTAAAATTCCTCGGTGTAATCCTTCACAGAGCTATCTTTCTGCTTCAAACTTTGCATTTTCCTAACTAGGTTAATCTGATAATCACAAGGTAGAAACTTGCTCTTCAACTTATTTATCATCTTATCCCATACCTTGATTTTGTCTTTACCTTTCTTCTTTTGGTCCAATTGCAGATGCTCCCACCACAAGGATGCATGGCCTTTCAATTTTGTGCTTGCAATCTTCACCTTTTTCTCCTCTGATATGTTCTCATACTCAAAGTATTTCTCCATCTCGGTTATCTAGTCTATCAATTCATCCGAATCCAGCTTTCCACTATACTCAGGAGGATTAAACTGAGGTGTGGACTTCAAACTTGTTAATGCTTGCAAGAATATTTCTTCTCCTTGATCCATTATAGGTGCAGGTGCGACTTCCTCTGGCACTTCCTCGGCTTCATCATCACTAACATCCTCAAGATGTCTTCCTCGGCGTTGGGCTGTCTCAACAACTTCTATTCTAGCAGCAATTTGTCTTAACATATCAGCTAAGCTCGAATATGCATTTCGCTTCCCTCGAACCATCTTGAAACACTCTGCAATTGTAGGTCCGATCGCAATCTGCTACCCCACGACAAATAACCAACTAGGATTTACAAGAAGGAACCTTAGATCTAACAACCCGCTCTGATACCACATGACGCAAGGAGGGATAGAACTTAGGGCCAAAGGCACTCCCAAATACCAAACCAGCTTGTAGATACACAACTCAGAAGCTTAATCACAGAGAAGGAGAGAAGGAATGCAAATACTTATCATTAATTCAGAAAACTTCATACATGCCGGGCTGTAAGGCCTTCTCGGTTACGGCCAAATACAATCTGAATCTATTACAGATTAGTCCTCATACATGCGAGGTCCACAAACCCTAGCTTTACCAACAGAGACTCTAAACTAAGAACAAAACACTACATTTATACAAGAGGCTACCGAAAAGGTCGGCCCAAAAGATCCTAAAGTTCCAGCATAGGGGAGAGCAACGACCCAGATATAGGTCCACACGTTCCCCAATGAGAGATCCCAAATTAATACCGCGACCAAAATTAAATGCAGAAGTCGGCTCGAAGATCCAACAAGAGAAAACACACTCGGTGAGATGGGAAACAGGAAACCACTGAGCCACCGAGACCGTTCGGTGAAACCAAACCAAGAACAATAACCGAGTTCGATCGGTGAAACGAAAACCTTCAACCGAGAACTCTAGAGTAGTTACTGAGCAGTTTATTGAAAACCTCCAACAAGCTACCGAGCTCAAAACAAACATACTTTGGTTGATACAGGATTGTCAAGAACCCAAGATGCTCCTGCATCTAGAATCAACATATCTCCATTTATTACCTTGAAGTAGAGGTTCAGATTTGCATCATTCTTGGAAAAATCGAGGCCTGATAGATAGTGATCTATCCTTTCATACCAAGCTTGAGGAGCCTGTTTGAGCCCATACAAGGCTTTCTTCAATTTGCGAACATGAGTGTTTTCCCTGCACTACAAATCCTTCAGGTTGTTCTAGGTATACTTCCTCCTCTATTACGTCATTTAGAAAGGCAGTCTTCACATCCATTTGATGGATTTTCCATCCCTTCGATGCAGTGATAACAATCACAGCCTTGACTGAGGTATATCAAGCAACATGAGCAAATGTCTCTTCATAATCAATTCCCTCCTTCTTTGAGAAACCTCTGGCGACAAACCTTGCTTTGTATTTTCCAATACTCCTATCTGCTGCATGTTTGATTTTA
This sequence comes from Thuja plicata, assembly GCA_018584345.1. Lineage (NCBI taxonomy): Eukaryota > Viridiplantae > Streptophyta > Pinopsida > Cupressales > Cupressaceae > Thuja > Thuja plicata. The sequence goes on along the minus strand of MU227994.1, from coordinate 1,537,592 downwards.
AAGAGCCACTTAGAGGAGACCACTGATTTGTTCTTATGTCTAGGTACAATGTCCCAGACATCATTCATGAGAATAGAAATACTCTTCTGTCATGGCATCTTTCCAAGTTTGATGTTGGAAGGCTTCCTCAACATTAGAAGGTTCTGAATTTATAATTTCAATCATAAGTGCAACATAAGTGGAAAATCTAAAAGTTCGAACTGCATAATTTTCAGCCTCTTCAATTATCTTTCTAGCCCATAGAGGTTTTTTTCTTAGTCACTCTAGGTTCATCAGTAGAGTCCATAGGTTCAACGTGATTATTGTCTTCTATTGGTTCATGAGTCTCCCTCTGAATCTCAGAGGTGTGATCCTTTTCACTGTATTGAGGAGTTTCATCATCTGTTTCATTAACATCCTTAGATCTTTTGAATGCAACATCTTCTTTAAATATTACATCCGTGCTTAGTTCAATTTGTCTTTGTCCTAGAATATAAACTCTATAAGCTTTAGAGGTTTCACTATACCCAACAAAGATTCCCTTTTTCCCAGAGGGTTCTAGTTTAGATCTTTTCTCTTTAGGAATGTGAATGTAAACAAAACAACAAAAAATTCTGAAGTGACCTATGCCAGGTTTTATTCCTGTAAATGCTTCTTCTGGGGTTTTGTTATCAAGAAAGGAATGAGGACATCTATTTTGAATGTAAACAACAATACTAGAGGCTTCAGCCCAAAATGAGGTGTGAATGTTCTGGTCATGTATCATGGCTTTGGCTGCTTCTACTATAGTCCTATTTTTCCTTTCTGCTACCCTATTTTGTTGAGGGTTGTATGTAACAGTTAACTCCCTCTTAATCCCAACATTGTTACAGAAAGTCTTAAAGTTATCAGAGATGTATTCCCTCCCATTATCTTATCTTAGGGTTTTGATATTTTTACCAGATATATTTTCTACTAGAGCCTTGAATTCCTTAAACCTTTTAAGGACTTCATCTGACTCTTTACACTTTAAAAAAGATATCCAAGTCTTTCTAGAATAGTCATCTACAAAAGTAACATAATACATAAATCCTCCTAAAGATGGTACTGACATAGGTCCACATAAATCAGAATGAACAATTTCTAATACATTGTTAGATCTACTCTCACTATTATGAAATGTACCCTTAGTGTTCTTTCTCATGGCACACCCTTTGCAGATACCTTCATGTTCTCGACTTAGCTTAGGTATTCTTGTCACCATTTTCTCTATTGAGGGTAGAGCACGAAAATGGATATGTCTTAATCTTCTATGCCATAATTCACAAGTGTTAGAAGATTCATGGGTTAATGCTTGTGAACGAGAAGTGCAAAGCTTGTATAGACATCCAATGTCGAACTCCAATGGTGTGTGCCTTCTTGATGTTACTTAGGCCAAGCTAGGACTTTGCCATCCATGAAGGTGATTCGGTATCCCTTGTCTTCAAGTGCTAAAATGGAAACCAAATTATATTTGATGCTTGGCACAAATAGTACCCCAGTCAGTTGAAGAGAGATGCCTGACTTTAGTTGGATGGTGCATGTTCCGATTCCTTTCACAGGGTAGTTGGAATCATCTCCAATTGTGACTTCCTCATTTGAGTTTTCTACTAAGGTGTCCAGGTGCTCTCTGAATCCTGTTATATGTCGAGATGCCCCACTATCTATTACCCAGGTATCAAGACTGGTAGATACTTGACTGGATAGAGCTGAGTAAAATACAAGTCTTTCAAATCCATGCTTGCCTTACTAACTTCAACGATTGGGGCTTGAGGTTTAGGCCTGTCCGGACATTTCATAGCGAGATGACCATATTTATCGTATCTAAAGCATTGTTCTTTAGATAGGTCCCTTCTTTTCTTGAATGAACGCTTTCCATTTGAGTCCTTGCCTTTCCTGTTCTTGGAGTTATTTTTCTTCCCTTTTTTGTGAGTCTGAGAGTTTAGGACTTGAATGTCTTCATTTGTGGAGTTCAACCCAATCCCTCTAGTGATCAACCTTGACTCTTCTTGAATGCAGTCGGTCTTCAAACGATCAAATTTGGGAAGTTTGGATCGTGCACTTATCCCTTGAATAAATGATTCCCAAGAAGTAGGAAGTCCGTTGAGAGCTAGCATGGTTAACTCCTTTCTATCAAATGTTTGACCAATTGTGGATAGCTGGTTCTTTAACTCTGTTATCTTCATGAAGTATGAGGTGATAGTCTCTCCTTGATTCATCTTGACATGGTGGAGTTGTTGTTTTAGAGTAGGAGCCTTGCTAGTGTTATTTATCTCAAACATGTTCTCTAGGGTCGTGAACATTAGATATGCTGTATCTAATTTTGAGATAATGGGAACTATATGATCCTTTACTCCATCTACCAACAATTTCATAGCTTTGTTATTGTTCCTTGTCCTTTGGAGTTTCTCATTTTCCTCATCGGGTTCAGGTATCGCCTTTTCCACAAAAGTGTTCACTCATGTTCTTTTAGTGTGAGCATCATTTTGAATTTCCGAGCTACAAAATTTGCAGCTCCTTCAAGTCGATCCTCAGGTCTAACACCATTCACCATTTTGTTGAATATAAAATTCTGGAAAATTTTAATGGTGTTAGATTGCTTCTTTGAAATCTGATCGGATCTTTCTCACGCTGGCTCTGATACCATGTTAAAGTTTGATCTGATTTAGACTTAGAAGGAATTTTAATTTTATTTCAATTTACAATCTCACAACTATGGTTGATATATATTTGACAATTGCAGAATGAATCGCTGCTAATATATAAAGAACACAATTTAATTCAAACTGAATTATGTTGATCTGCAGATGATAAGCAAAGAAAATCAATGAGGGTTTGTCTTGCACTTTCGATTTGCTGTACATTACATCTCATTGATATCGATCACCTTTTATATAATATGGAGAGACACGTCTCATCATGTAGAGACATGTTTCTACATGAGACATGTCTAATCAAACCTGTGCTGTTTGCCTTAATCGATCTTATCAATCGATATACACAGTTAAAATGGCGTTTAACATTACAACCAGCAATGATCTAAATCGACTTTGATTAATGATGATCAGCATAAGTATAGTCGATATTTTTATTATTGATCAGCAATAATGAAATTGATTAACATAATCAATGTGTTTGTTAATTCAAATAATGATATGATCAATGTAATCGATATTGATTATCGATTCTGCATATAATTAATCTCTCTTTATTTTGAACAGCATGATTAATAATTGTGTGTTTTCAATCTCAGTTATGTATATACGAATATACATATATATAATAATAATAATAAAGCAAGTATATATATCTGTATGTGTATATACATGATTACCAAATTATTAATCATGCTGATAATTATCAATGATCAACATTATATGAAAGTCATAGAAATTACTCATGCTTATGATTTCATCGATAGGACTAATCTGACCGAAGCTACAAATCATTAACACAATATAGGAAAAGAAAGTGGGGTTTTACAGATATGTTAAATTTAGTAATTAGTTGCCCCTCTAAAGAAGAAATAACTAATAAGAGATACAAATTTAATGAATGACATCAAGCTAAGTGGGCTTGATCTTGTGGGAAATGCCATGGTTAAAAGTGCTTGAGATGGAGCAGCACTGTAATAGGTGACCTTGTGGGAGGTTCCTTTGCTTCAACCCTATGACCATCACCTAGATAATGAATACTAAGTGGACCATGTGTGCTCATGGGTTGATGAAGATTGACTTGAAGCTACAAAGTTGAATCCAGATAGAACGTGCTTCACTACACAGTGAAAACCCCATATATGTGATAATGTAGAGGGAGATATTTGAAATTCAACAATGGCACTGTATTTTGCTACAAGTATTTGTCTTTGCTGACACTGGTGATTAATGATTATGCCTTTAATACTCTGCTTATCATCTATATCTCTTTTTTTTGGTGTATAAACGTGTGCCAAATCTTTGAATCATGATCAATCCCATGTTATCTCCTATTTTATTTACTGAACATATTATTTATAAATGCTGTTGTTTATTATTTTAATATTTTCATCCAACCTTTGCTGAGAAATTCAAAAATATCGTCAAGTTTGCGTCTTGTTATTATGGAGAATCTTATCATTACTTTTGGATTTTAAAATGTGGAATTTTTCCTGGTCATACCTATTGTGGAAAATAAATCTACTTCTCATAGTCGGTGAAAGAGGTATTGAATGATATATCAGAAAACACGCTTAGATGTGGGGAATTTAGATGGTTGTGGTTCAATGACAATCTTATGTGTCATCTCTATGTAAAGAATCCCACCCTTGTTCTTGCTCCATATTAACTCCACTCAAGAGTATTTTCCTACCTGGCTTTCTGGAGTAACTTCTTTTTTTGCAAAGATTAATTTTATGCTCTATGAAGTAGTTCAAGTTCCAGAAACACAATTGAAGCTTCTTTTTTCCTACTGTGCTGCTGTAATTCACCAATCCATGTTATCCAAACCTATACTTGGAACTACAACAATTCAGATTCTTTCATTTACCATTCCAGTTTGCTATGCTTACTTTTTGAAGTAGCAGTTCATTGTTAGAGGATATCAGATATATGAATTCGAAATAACATTCTCTAATTTACTACAGGCTTTTGTTGTACTCAAGTAAAGAAATTAAATATATTGAAATTTCTTTTACATTGTTAAAGATTTTTTTGTAACCAATTTCCTCTACACTGATGTTACAGAATTAATTACTGCAACAGTTGAAGTTGTTAAATGCAAATTGCCTTTTTCTTAATTATGTTTTTATTAAAAATTGTGTTTGTGTTTGAGGAATCCCAAGCTCATTGGCAAGTGTTGTTATTGAATATGACAGAATTGTTTATTCAGATTGTATATCTGGCGACTATGCAACACATCCAAGCTCCAGGAGCATGGGCATCGCAAGCTTTCTTTTAGTCAACCATTGAGGCAGTTATATTAGTTTGATAAATGCATAGATTTGGTGGGAAACTAAACAAACAATATAAAGGAGAAAATATTCCCCATTATTGCTTCCTTATCTTGAACGAGCACAAGTTTTGAGCCTCAGAGATATAGTTTAAGAAGTAACCTGCAAACTTATTTTATGGTGTCTGGAGATGCTGTGAATTATTCGAAAAAGATGCATTTATATCACCATCCATTCTGCCTGAACAGTCAGAAGGTGCGACTTGCTTTGGAGGAGAAAGACATAGAGTATGTGTCTCACAAAATGAATCCGTTGAAGGGCAGAAATTTGGATTTGGACTTTTTTCGCATGAACCCGACTGGGAAAATACCAGTTTTTAAGAATGGCGACATCATCAATTTTGATACACTTACTATCATTGAGTATGTATCTGTCTTCACCATTCACTTTCCTTTTATTTTAAAATTTGTACATTTATATATAAAATGCAAATGATTGCCTTAAAGTATTCTAGAATTTGAATTCAAACAGACATTTCAATTGTTGCAAGGTTGTATAACATCCACCTTCGATTTTATTTTATTGTTTAGAGCACTGTCTATTTTTATCAGACCTTGTTCAAGATTCGCTTATTTTCTGAAGGATGTGGATCACTTTAATGCCCATGAAACTTCAGGTACATTGATGGCATCAATGAACCCTTGGGGGGAAATGATGTAGATCATAGAAGAATGCTAGCGTGGATGCAGAAAATAGATGAATGGAATCCAAAGCTTTTCACACTCAGCAACATTCCTCACAAGTATATTTTATTCTTTTCAAGATTCAAGAGACAAGTTGCTATAGCAAGAATGGCTGAGAGTCCTGATCTTGCAGACAAATATCATCTGAAACTTCGAGGTGCTTATGCAACAGAGGAGCAACTGAAGGACCAGGATGCTGTGAATGAAAGCACAGAGAAACTGGTAATTCTTCTTGATGATGCCGAAACCCAACTGGCAGAATCAAAATTTCTAGCAGGCGAAAAGTTTTCAATGGCAGATGCAATGTTTGTTCCAATTTTAGCACGTATTGAGTCGTTGAATAAGGGAAATGAATATATTGGCATAAGAAAACATCTTTTAGATTACTGGAATCGTGTAAAGGAGCGTCCAAGCTATGGTGCTGTTATAGGCAAGTATTTCTCAGGATGGAGAAAATATCAAAGTTTTTTGAGTACCTACACTAGTGTTTGGATTCGAAATGTATTCAAAAGGTACTGATTGTCATCTAACAGCTTTCATATTTTCACTGAATGATTGCCATTGGAGATGTGTTGATTTTTATTGATGTATATAACGTTAAACATAAGTTTATAAAGTGTTTAAAACATTATCCACAGTTCCAGGAAGCCAATTATTTGGACTTTCCTCTTTGGCAATGTAAAATGTAACTACTAAGAGGATATGTAAAAATAAGATTTTTATTGTTGTTAGTGTTTCAATAATTTGTGATAATAATCTACAGCAAGGGCATCTCGGTTGTTCTATATACTCAGAGACCAGTTATGAAAAAAAGTATTTCTTAAATTGTGTGTTTATCTGCTCTTCTTTTATATAAATTTGAGATTGCTCATTCAATTGATAATTTTTTTTTGATGAATATAAGAGATTTGATTGCTGCAATTTATCTGAGTCCTCTTGCCAGGGCTGTGAATTTGAAATTGACAATAGAGTCTGTCCATTTTGATAGAAAGACATTATTCATGCATTAAATGTTCAGTCTCGTGTATAATTAGAGTTTAATGATATGGATTTTGGATACTTGAGAATGCACATATAGTGAGCTATGACCTTTTCTTTAGTATGTTATCCGATCGTTTTTATCTAATAATAGACAGTAATTATACCTTGTACTAGTAATTCGAATTCAGTAGCCAATCAGAGAGCTGTATTTGTTGATAATGTTTTCAAACTGAAGTTTTAAATAGAATCAATTTGTGGATAAAGTACTATAATTAGCCGATAGGCTTCCCTTTTGAGGTTGCTTGCAACTGGAATTTGACTCACGCCAGGAAACCACTGCTGAAAAATGGTTTACAGAACATAGTTTATGGTTTCGAGATAATGGTTTTACAGGCATATGATACATCTCTATGCAGACAAAGGACTTGAATTTAATGCGCTCCAAGTCGAGCATGTATCACCTGAAAACATTTTTTTTGCAGGACTTCACCTATTTATTTCTCTTGGTGTACAATCGCTTGATGGTTATCAACTGACGTATGAAAAGTTGAGGTGCACAAATAAGCTAGGTTGTCAATCTCTGACTTCTCCCATCTACTTTCATAATGTTAGAAATCTTACAATAGTCTAGTACACAGTGATTTGCGTCAACAAAAAGTATGATGTTTCTAGTCAAAACAACCCACTACCCTCCATCTCATCAACATTAATGTTGCCATCTACGCTCTGTTAAGGCCTTCTGAACACGCATGTTGGAAAGGGAAGCCTCAAAGTCTATGTAAACACATTTCGAAACTCCTTCACAAGCCCCAGTCCATGGCGAGGCATATTTATCTTGGGCTTGCTTTCAAGCTTTGTGAGGTTAGTATCGTGAAACGAGAAAGCGGAGAGAAGCCTAAACAGAATACCAAGGCCCCCATCATGAGCCGTCACGATCGAAGTCTCACACAATCGATCAACAGGCAGAACGAGCGGGTCGCGAGCCAAAACAAGGAAGCGGGTGAAGTTGCAGGATTCTTCCTTGATACCTCGGGACTGGCTTGGGATAAGCAATGTGGATGTTTCAATTAATTCTTTCACTTTTGTTTGACACACATACAGTTCCTGTTGCGGCCCTCTACCACTGCGAACAATGGTCTGTCACTTGTATTCGATCACCATGCTTTTGAATAGAACATTAGCATCGATCAATTTTTTTTGAGTAATACTACTAGGTAACATTGATAATGCATGTAAAAATGGAAGCAAACTCATTCATTTCACTTATTTTGTAAGAAAAATTATTCCACTTCTGTAACCAGTTTTGCCAGACTTTGGCTGTATCTTTTTTAGAATGCTTTCTATGGTTTTATGGATCTTTCACTTATTGAAGCATCATGGCTATTTTTTTAAAAGATCTTTTAATTATTTAACACACTTCACCTGAAACATGTGGTTTCAATGATGTTGAGCCACACACATAAATTTATAAAATCAATAGAGCAGACCCACTTCATAAATTTTTAGAAATACATAGCTCGATTGTAGAGGAATCCATGATTGTTTTTATTTTAACATTTGGTGTTTAAGTTTCTCCTTCAATTCCCCGACACTGCCTTGAGGATTTTTTCCTTTGATATTCTTTTAACTTTTGTTGTTTCTACCGTTACTAATACAACATATTTACAGGGATAGATTGTGGGTTTGATAGCATCTATTTTCAGATTCATCCCTAAGGTACATTTTTCCAATTTGTCATTTTTTTGAATTATGCTATAATTTGTGGATGTCCTATCTAATAAAGCCACACTAGCAGCTCCCTCTTATGATCATGAATAAGTCTGAGTTTAGTTTAGCTGCGCCACATTCTATAGGAATCCATTTTCAGACTTTTTAAGTTTTGATGCAGATTTACAAAGTTTTTATTTAGGAGCCCAAAACAATTTGAGAATCTGGAATTTAAAAAAAAAAATTAAGAATTTTTTAAAAAATTGTTAATGTTTCAACTTTGGAATAAGTGTTTTTTCTACAAAAAAATTGAAACTCTACTTTATGAAACAGAAGTGTGGAAGCAGAGAAATACAAGTTCAAGCTTCAATAAATTGAATATGCACCTCTCAATGAGATGGATCATGTAAACCAATGAATTTCAGAATTCTGAAAGCCATATCTGCAAAGGTTAGGATACCAAGTGCATGTGCCTGCATAGATTTACCCATTCAATCTATAAAAGTAACTCAGAGAAGAGGACATAGAGTTTAAGTTGAGAAGGAATGATTCACCTTTGAACTGTCAATTTTCACCACTTTCAAATTCTTAATACATTGAACATAGATTATATTTTTTGCATAGCGTAGTCCCCAAGAAAAGTAAATGCCTGTGATATAGACAGTTTGATCATGTGTAGCCGGCAACTTCAGCTGCTTTGAATGAAAACTGAGTGATTCAAAAATGTCCTTGGCACTCCAACCGACCTTTCTGAGAGATACAAATAGTAAACCCACATGATATGCGAAGCTTTCCATGAAATTGTCTTTCACAGCCTTTAAAAAGCTGAACATAAGAAGCCAGAGGGGTTTTTAACTGATCATAGGATAGACTGAGCACTGTAGTTGTCTATTATTGTGCTTAACTGCCATCCGCCCACATAAACAAACAATAAAATCCATGGAGAGCCCATGGCTTCTATGTTTGTCACAACATAAACCTTCTCATTTGTTTTAGTGTTTGCGTGGATATAATGGAAGACACTGTTTTATTTTGATCCATGGAAAAGATGTGGCTTCGATTTGCGTCTATTAGCTGATGGCCACGGTCTTCTGTAAACAGTTGTTGTCGATGGTCTGGTCAAGGCTGCCTTGTTTTTAGTCTCGATTGGGCTTGAACGTGTCCCTCGTGGCAAGGCTGGTTTGACTTGATTGCTCACTTTTAAGGAGATGATTGCTATGGAACGAAGATTTTTACAGTGCTCGTTTCTCATGAAACTTTCCTTCCAACTTTTAAGCACTAATAATTAGTGTATTCTTTAGATGTATGGGTGGCTGCTAACCTATGTTTTAATCTAATTGTTTAAGTGCACTTTATGTAAATTTAAAATTACAGAACCATGAGTCATAGGCGAGTTTTTCAAAACACTTGGAGCTGAGTTTTTTTGTAAGTTTTTCATCTATGCCTTTGAACATACTTGTGACAAACTAGAAAACTACTTTGATACCAAATTCGTTGCATGATTTATAACGTAAACAAGGCTATACTCAACCACATTCAATTTGATACTGCTATTTTCTACACGCAGATGATTGAAATGCATGAAAACACTAGTAACAGTGTCGAATTAAGGAGCCTAACTGACTACTTCTGTTATGCAGTTAATAATAAATATATTCTCAAGTTTCAAAGAAGATACCAAACATCACATTCAATAGTGACCCAAAATGTTTTTCGAGAATTTTTTTTTGGAATTAGCTTGTTGCTTTATTTTGCTTAAACAAAACAAATTACAACATATTCAAAAATTCATTTGCCATGAAATGTCACCTGGGTGACTTGCAAATGCTACAGCTTTGGTATATTTGGAAATGCTGTGTAGCAAAAAATTTTTTTGCATTTAAATTTCAGACAGTATTCTTAGAAGAAAATTGCAATATGACTCCATTCTAGAATGCTAAATTGACGTGCCCTTTCTTAGAGCTCTCAATCTTTGCTCAGTTCTTTATCTTCTGCCGAGAAATTAGCCAAAATAATCACTTCACACTCACACACCCCCTATGTTGGGTGTAAACTTGGATGCATTTATTGATAAAAGCTTGATGTTTGGGATTCTTGTTGATTGAAATTGCCAAACCTGCTTAGACCAAAGACTTTTGATGTCCGAATTGTCACTTTTCCTTCCATCTCATCTTCTAAATTGTATTGCTGAAAATCAGTCATTACCACAGGCAATCAAAATATTCATGTCTATTGAGAGTTGAGTGACAAAATGTGACTTCAAGTAAATAGCACAAATTTTAAAGCATGCAGACTTAGGGTGCGGTCCCATGAAGGGGGGCTTCCTAAAAAAATTCAGTGGGTGTTGCTGAGATTTTTAAGGATTATTTTAAATAAAAGGTCCCATGAATTATGTAGTGGAATTCATGCTTAAATATTTAAGCTTCACAATTTATGGAAGTTGGTGGTCTCATCAATGTTTTTATTTAGTAGATTCATTTCACATGATAAAATAAATTTATAAATAGAAAAAAATTGATTGATAAGAATTCAAAATTTTCATATGATTGACAAGCGGCAAAAAAAAAACCTAAGCTGGTGGGGCAAATTTTAGCCCCCCACCTTTTCAAACCGCTCAAATTTGCAACTCTAAAAAGTAGGGGCTGCTACTTTTGAGGAAAAGATTCTGGGACCTTCCCCTCCATAAAAATAGATCTTGAAGCCCCCTCACGGGACCGCACCCTTATTCCATATCCTCATGTTACTGCTTTAGTGCAATTTCTTTTAAATTTTAAGCAGTTGTGTTCTCATGCAATATTTTAATAACATGGAAAGGATAAATTATAATCTTTTTTCCTATTTTCGTGGAGCAGTTGCCGCTTAAAAATAAAAGATAAGGGCAGGCCCCCATGGCTGTTAAGCTTAAAATTAATTTTTTTTTATTGTAAAATTTCCTTTTTATTTATTAATTTTTATTCAATTTCCATCAACTTCACAGTTGTTTATTCATCGAAGGAATCTCAATTGATTAGTAGCCAAGTGTAAAGTTCAACAATCACTCTTGTTAACATGAATTTAAGGTCACATATGGGTGGGAATAAATGATTTCCTGCTGTCCTTTTTTTGCTGACTTTGTTCGGGTCTTGGTTTCTTCTTCGTGGGAGTGCTTGTTTCTTCCTTTTGGTGTGTCTGGTGTTGATTCACAGTTGTAATTTCGTTATCTTAATGTTCTATCTCTCGGTTTTTTTTTGGTTGTAAAAGGTTTCGGGTCCTTTCAAAACCTGTTTTTACTTAATCAAAACAATCACTCTTGTTAAGATAATTCATTTTACTGTCAGCTTTCTTCTTTATGTTCTATTTTTGTTTCATGTTTTTCTAGAAGTTTTTACTTCTCTTTTCAAGCTAAATCTAGCCTATACTCTGTGTTTAGGACTGATATTTTGAATGTCATAATAATTATATCCAAAAGAAAAAGAACTCCCATGTTAATCCCTTCAAAATGGATGAGACATTAGTCATCTAAATCAGAGTTCATTGGATATCCATCATACATTTTCCCCTAATGCTGAAATTTTCAGATTTCTCTTCTTCGCATTTAAACATTGCATAAGACCATAAACATAGAGCATTTTCCATGTATACTTCGTATTGCAAAACATATAATCCAAATGCACAAAAGTCATTTATTTGCCCTTTGGTGCTGAATTACAAAGGTATGACCTTCAATACAATCAATCCAACCAGTCACACAAGGAATTAGTCATTTGTGTTTTCTATTTTTCCTTGGTGATACAAAGAGTATGTTGGGCTAGCGCTAGCGATAAGTAATTCAAACACAGTAGAAATAGTATAAAGATAGAAATTGTAATTCAAATAGGTATAGACATAAATAATTCAAACTATGAACGATGTTTATTGTAATTGAAAAAAAATATTGGTTCAAACAAAACATAAATTTTTTTTTTTTCACAATTTCAATACAGAGTGGACAATAAAAAATATTGAAAATACAGAAAGAGTATACAAGTTTCTGAAATATTTTTCATGAAAATTGTATAGGCAAACTATTTTTATTTATAATAATATATGCACATAAATTTTGGAGAGAGAAAATTGGAGGGAAATGTGAAAATGGAGGGAAGAAAAATTGTGAAGACACTTGGCGCCCCTCCATTTTTCAACAGTCTATTTTAAATTGTTAAGCTTTGAAAAAAAGGGGACTAGAAATAAGCAACAACTGCTTATTGAGAAGATGATGTGGTTCCACAGTTTTTTTTTCCCCTTTCTAAATTTGTTTTTTTTAAATTTTCCTCCAAATTTTGTCTGAAAAATTATTATTGAAGATTTTTGTTTAAAACTAAAATTTAAGACTGGTGCTTATTTATAAGCATCAAAATTTAACTTTCATAGGGCCACCAGCTAACCACACTAAAATTTTAAAAATAATTGTCATTTTAATATTTTATCAATTTATATATTTAATAAAACACATATGTAGTAAGACTTTTAATTATCTTGACATTACTTTACATTACAGTAAAGAAAATGGCTTCCTATTCGAAATCTGCCCTTGTTCTTATGATCTTCCTAGCTGGCGCAATCATGGCGGCAAAAGCAGGCAGGCCATCACCTCCTCCTCCATCTCCCACCATTCTAAAGGCCTGCAGCACAGCTCAAKACAAAGACTTCTGTATTGGGTCATTATCATCTGCTCCGGGGGCATTAAAAGCAGACATGAAAAAGCTGGCTGTAATAGCAGTGAAGTTGAGCCTGAAAGAAGCCAAAGCTGTTTCTCGCTATGTTGTGAACACGGAGAAGAAAGTAGAGAGTAGCATTGGTGGGCTGAAGGACTGCGTGGAGCTTTTCGAAGACACAGTTTCTGAGATCAAATCGGCGTTGTCAGAGTTGAAGGGGCTGAGCAAGAAAGGTGGTGATGCTGATGTAGATGAAGCCAGGATATGGCTCAGTGCGGCTGACACAAATCCTGATACTTGCTTTGATGGATTGTCCAATCAGCCTGATATCAATGGCCGTATTCAGAAAAGATCTCTCTACCTCTCTAAGTTGATGGGCGATGCTCTTGCTGTTGCTGCCAGGCTTGCTGATGATGATGACCCATAAGATGGTTATTGTTGTATCGTGTTGCTTTGGATGATATATGTGGTTTGGTTTTAAGGATGAATAAATGCCAATGCTTTTGTTGGTTGTTCTGCTTTAAAAAAAAAACTTTTAATTATCTTTATATATTATTTAGTTCAATAGTTAGACATTCAGTTTTGGTTAATAGGTGATTATAAAAAAAAATATCGCATGTGTCTTCATACTGCTAAGATAGCTCACTAAGAGTTATGCAATTTCTTTTACTTGTTAACTCACTATTATATGATGCACATTCCAATTACTTGTGTTAAATTTATGGTTGACACTCATAATAATAATGAAAAACAAATTTATAGTAGAAAAAATAGAAATCTATTAATAAAAATCCTTTCATAACATCAATTATAGTAAGTGAATATATTTAATTAAAAAATATTATTAATAAATTATGTTTCACAAACTTTATTTTCTAAGTAATTTACATCATGTATTTAATAAATAATGCCTCTAAAAATTCTTTTCGAATGATTAAAAGTAATTTATTTAATAATGATTGAATGGAGACAATGAAGCATCCAAAGTATATTTGCAATATAGATATATCATTTAATAATTATAATATTAAAGATATAAATATAAAAAATTATTATTGAATGCATATTTAATATAAAATTTTCAGTCTTTTCACTTATAAATGAAGTTTATGATAAAGTAATAATCTCAAAATATATTTAAGACAGACGAAGACACTTGGAATAACTTCTAGGAAGTGCTTATCAAACTGCTAACATGAAGGATTTTAGTCTACCCTTACTACTTCATATCAATGAATTGGTACAAAACATAAATTTTTAGACTTTTATCTAGCTTAGAAAATGTGGGATCATTTTCGCTTTAGAATTGAAATATGAGGGATCAAATTATTACAAGCATTTAAATTCTAACTTTTGGAACAATATATAAGTTTGAGAAAATGCATTATAAATATGATGGTTGACAATATTGTTGCTTGTACATATATTTGTGGTCGCAAAACATTGTAATCTCAATTCATGCGTTCTATGAAAAGTGCAAAAGAAAGACAATGAAAATAGTTTTAGTATCCAAGATATGATATGTAAATGCTCTTAGGTATAATATGTAAATGCTTTTGGTAAATACATATATAATTTGTTAATGTACGCTCATGTTGTTATTTTTGTATCTGTTATTCCAGATGTTAATGTTATGGAAATGATGCCTACAAATTAGTACATGCTCATGTTACATCTTTATAGATGATCTGCATTTTTTGTTACTTGTCAATTATAGCATTTTCTCTTGTATAGGTTCACACTTGCTGTTCAAGAAGATGAACCAAAACAGATCTATATTTACAAATACAACATTTTTTTTTTGTGCTTCCTTCTACAATGCTAAATGTTTGTAGACGCCACTTTTATACACTTCATTTTATTATCTAAATCTTCATTTATGCTTTCAAATAAAAAACCCATAATCATATCTTGCACCTCCTTTTGCATGCAAGTGCTAGCTATTAAATCAGATTTGGATAAGCAGTGCTTGGTGAAGATAGTTTTATCTTATCATAAACTGATTTTGAAAATTATTAAATAAGTTTAATCTGGTCGACTTGAAATTATTAAATCAGATTTGGCTAGGCAGTGCTTGGTGAAGATAGTTTTATCTTATCATAAACTGATTTTGAAAATTATTAATTCAAGTTTAATCAGATCGACTTGAAATGCCTTCACAATTAATTAGATGCAGAAATATTCGATGCAAAAGATTAATTTCTACACACTCGAAAACTAGCAGCTTGAACGTAGACATCCATGTTTTAGGATGAAAGTTCGGAACTGTTTTGCAGAGCCTCCCTACTGAGGTAAAACATGAGCCAATAATCTAATTAGAAAAAGTGGTTGGGATCATTTCTCAACTCGACATTTTTTTTAAGACACCCACCGTTCATCAATTGATCTGCATTGACTGCATCTCACGATACATTTTGCAAGTTTGCTTTGCTCAAATGTAGCAATCAATGAACCTTTTTTTATTCAAATCGATGAGATGTTTAAGGGATGAGAACAACATTACTTTAGCCTTAGAAAAATGCCAAAAGATTCAAAATACTTTGGGCTTTTACAGACAACTCTATTGAATCCACAAGAGCTTGCTTGGGTAGTTTCTGAGCAGTGCTGAGATTGGACATATGTCATGGATTATTTTCTTGTTTTTACATGTATTTACAATATTTAAATTAATCATTATGCTACATGCTTCGGCTTTTGAAAAAGTGTCACATTTTGCATGTTGAAGGTTAATTTTTCATTCATAGTACATATTAGTACCAAATAGCCCTAGCACTATTACTCTATGTAAATTAAGAAAACGATTAATATGGATTTTTCAATTTCATTACATTGCAAGATAATTCTATCTTCTAGTCATTTACCATACAAGAATTTTAATTCGGGAGTGAAGCATATTGATTAGTCTTTTTTTCCTAGTACTTGCAATGGGACAGCTGAGATAAATCCTCTTGCAAATGGATTACAAAGAACACTAATTTTCTATGGTCTCAAGCTACTTCAGTAAAATACAATTCTGCACATGCGGGATTATTTAGTCAATTAAGCATTACACGCAATCCTCATTTTTGTAGTGTTTTGCGACTAAGCCAACATCTCTTGTCACTGTTTTGTAAAAATAGCAGCTGTAGCTGCATAGATCTTGCTGGAAGAAAATAAATAAACAGAGTTTGCAAATAAAACAGAGTAGAATAAAGAGCTTCTTGAAATGAAATCTCAGATCACTTAATTAAAAAAGAAGCAGGATTACAAATATAAAACCTACCATATGAATCAGTAAATTACGGTGATAAGTTTCAGTTACAAATGTAACTAAAGATTGCATGAAAAGAAATGGTGGAAGACCCTAAACAACAGTTGGAAGATGCAGATGGAAATAAATCACATGCAGAGAGTTGGAATTAACTAGAACTCTAACACCCTCCCTTAATTCTAACTAAGAAAGGAATGAGGAAAGAGGGAAAAAATTCAATGGGAACAAAACCTCCCCTCTAAAAGATGCTAACAAGGTAAGAAAACTACTGGATTACAGTGTCTTTCACCCCAAGAAGATCTCAGAGAAAGTGAAACTTCTACTCAGTGAATGTCTTCGTGAAGATGTCAGCAATATGGTGAGACGTGACACAATACTGCAAATCTATGATGCCATCATGTATCAAATCTCGGATGTAGTGCATGCAGATCTCGATGTGTTTTGTCCGTTGTCGTTGTACTGGATCTCTACAAATTGTGAGTGTACTTTGATTGTCACACCAAATGAGAGTTGGACTATGAAAATAGATACCTAGCTCAGTGAGGAAGTTCTGCAACCAAATAGCCTGAATGGTAATATTGACTGCACCTCTATATTCAACCTTTGTAGAGGATAAAGCAATGGAAGATTGCTTCTTACTTGACCAACAAATTGGACCAGATCCCAAACTAAGTACATATCTTGAAGTGGATTTGCGATCAGTGCTATCACCAGCCTAATCAGAATCAGTATAGCCAATGAGATCCAATGTACATCTAGCTGAATAATGAATCCCATAGCTGATGGTTCCTTGAACATAGCGAAGTATACGCTTGCCAGCTTTCCAATGTAGCTCATGAGGCTCCTGCATGTATCTAGAAACAACACCCATTGCATATGATAGATCTGGACGAGAGTGAGTGAGATAAAGAAGACTCCCCACAAGTTGACGGTAGAGTTTGCAATCAACCAATGGTGTATCCTTGCCATCCTCAAGCTTGACCCCTGATAGGAAAGGTGTCGTAACTGGCTTACAATCAGTCATTTGAAAGCGAGCCAAGAGATCCCTTGCATACTTGGATTGAGAAACTTGGACACCTGATTCAACCTGGTTGATTTCAAGGCCAAGAAAAAATTTGAGAAGACCCATATCTGTTATGGAAAATCGATTATGTAAAGCTTCTTTGGTTGCAACAATAGTTGTGGCTGAATCACCTGTTATTAGTAGACCATCTACATAAAGTACTATGACCAACAAAGAGTTAGATGTTTTCAACATATAAACATTTGGATCAGATTTGCATCTCATAAAAATTTGAGACAAAAGATAAGAATCCATTTTAGCATACAAAGCTCTAGGTGCCTGCTTGAGGCCATAAAGTGATTTTTTGAGCTTGCATACTAAGGAGGAATCATGTACTTATCCGTGTGGCTGCTCCATGTAGATCTCCTCCTCAAGATCACCATGAAGAAATGCATTCTTCACATCCATGTGATGAATCTACCACTCGCTTGCTGCTACAATGGCAAGAGCCAATCTAATGGAGTCCATTTTTGCCACAGGGGCAAAAGTCTCATCATAATCAATACCATGAACTTGCTGGAAACCTTTGGTTACTAGCGTTGCTTTAGATCTACTCACTTGACCATCTTTTGTTCTCTTTATTTTGTAGATCCACTTACAACTTACAATTGCGATTGGATGGAAGTGAAACCAAGTCCCAAGTTTGATTTGTAATAAGAGAATTGTACTCCTCATCCATGGCTTCTTCCTAATGAGGATTTCCTGCAGCTGCTGCATAACTTTGAGGATCAGATTCTTGAATCACATAAGCATGCATTGGCTTGATTGGATCAGCTGAAAATGAATTAGGGGCAACATATATATCAACCAAGCTCCTTGTTCTTTGGTTTCCGTTGGGATGGAGGTGTTCATTTGATTCAGATTCGGATGAATCTAAATTCATATCAGAATGATTGCATGTATCTGTTATGCCCTGCATCCCCGTCCCTACATTTTGTGTGAAAAATGTTGGGTCCCCCTTTTTTCCTTCTTTTGTTTGTTTTGTTGTTTTTTGCTTGCGGTTCTTGCCTTCTCTCCTTTTGTTTTCTTTCTCCGGGGTTTTCCTCCCTGTTGTTGTGTTTTGTTTGGTTGGTTTTTCGTCTCCGGGACCCCGGTCCCGGAGGTTGTTCTTCGTTGGGAGTCGGATTTCAGACTCTGAGATTCTTCGCTACGATGTTCTTAAGGTTATCGTCGCAGGGAATCCCCGGGCCTGGGGTCCAGAGGTTTGCTTGTCCGGAGATTGCCGGAAGGAGGTGGATTGCCTTTTTTACCACGGGTATAAATAGAAGTAATTTGTCACTTTCACATTTACCACGATTAAAACACTTGAGCACTCAGAGCAATTTTATAGCGATTACAGAGCGATTTGCAGATAACTAATGACAATCAGTGCTAAACACTTCCATCCTTTTCAGGCGATTGTGAGTGCTTCGTGGTGGCGGGTTGTGATCGATTGGTAGCTGTAGCTGTTGCAGAGCTCCCGTGGTAACTTCCTCCTTTCCTCCACCTTTCGGAATTCTTAGGTTGGTGTTTTTGTTCCCGTCATTTTTGTTTTCTTTTCGTTTGTCTGGTGTTTCTTCTATCTTGTTTTCGTTTGTTGTCTTTCGGTTCTGTTGTTTCCTTTTTCTGGTTTTGCCGCCCATTGGTGGGTCAGCTCTGCCAGAGGGTTGCCAGCCCTCTGCGCAGAAGCAGTTGGCTTGTAGATAGTGTAGAAAGATATTTATACTCTGTGCCTTGCCTGGTTTCCAGCGGATGTCATTCCGCGGTGTATATATATGTACATTTGTGTATAGTCATTGTATATCCCTTTGTTCCCATGTATATATCCCTCATCTCTTCATGTATATTTCATGTATATCCTTTCGGGTAGCTTAGCTAGGTCACTAGGTGGTTGAGTTGCCTGTGTTGCTGGTTTTCCGCCCATAAATTCATTTCGGGGCAGAAAACCACCTGTTTGAAACTCGGCTCTCGGCCGGTTTCAAATAGGAGGTTTTCTTTCTCCTCCATAAAACCAGCCAGACCCTCATTTATGTCCCATGCGCACAATCAATTCCAGCCAAGTGGCCTTCACTTTTCGCGCGTTCAGACAGTTGGCTCCACCGTCATCGCCATAACTCTTATTTAATACCTATGCACGTGGCGCCCATGTGGACTTGATGACTTGCCTTTTTACACATCCTCACCAACGGTTACTTCTCTGGGCTTCGGGTCTCCTACCATCATCCATCCTGTGTCTTTACCAAGTGTGATAAAATCCCCGGACCCGGATGTTTAGTAAAAATCTTAAGTTCATGTAATGTGTGTGCTTTTCGGTTCTTTTTTGAATGAAACTAACTTTTCAAGAAAAGCAGGCATCACGGTGGTAAGATCTCCAGACCCCAGAATATTTATTTGTTAATACGTTCTGACGGTCGCTTTGCCTTGCAGGTTTCTAGAGTACACTTCCCAAGCATGTCTGAAGCATCGACATCCTCTCCACCCGGAAGTCCAGAGCTACCTTCCGCGACGGCTACAAGGGCGGCGGTAAAATCCAAAATGGAAAAGGCCCTAGAGAAAATGCCCCTAACCATGAAGTTCGTGCAAGACAGCGTTATTATGGGCTCAAAGATCGAGTCCAAAGTTAAACTTATAATTACCGACACCAGCGTCGGGACATGGCTAGAAATGCAGGCCTTAGTGAAAATCATGTACATCCAGCGACAGGCTGGAGATCAGCTGGCCATCAATGTCAGGGACTCCAGAATCCTTAAGGCGGCTTGTTTCCCGTGCTCTGTACAAGCCTCGGAGCTTATCTTGACGTTGGCCGCCAATTACAACTCTTCTGTTCAGGCTGTTATGCTCGCAACCGCAGAACCAAGTTGGTACCCTACTCCCCTGGTATCCCTCAACCCCGACACATTCCAAGCGGGTCTGGGGATCCCTCAATTTGCCAAGGCTTCTGTGGTTACAAGGTCAGATGCCTTGGCCCAATTCACACAGTTGGAGGATGCCGCCCGGGTATACATGAACACTCACTGGCTCAAGGTTCCAAAGAGGGACCCCAAGAGGATGAAGATAGAGATTCCCAGGTCCGAGTTCAAAGAGAGCATTCAGATGGGAATGATAGCGTTGGCCCGGGTCTTTGGGCAGCCCTCTGCCCAAGAATTTGCTAAATGGATGTATTACTTCCTCGGCATCTCCACCAAAGGAGGATACTTTGACTGGGCAGCCATAATTTCCAACCATGTCGACTCCCAGTTCCTTCAACTGACTAGGAAGAAGAAATTTTACATGACTTCCTATGTTTTATGGGCCCTGGCACAGTAGAGGCCCCACGCCCATAGACTGCTTACAGACGAAGTGCTTGGATTGGCCCAGGACAAAAGGCACTGTGGGACCATTTCCCACAGGTTCAATGGGAGGCCAGCTTCCACAGTTTTTACCAGGTAAATGATGCATTCATTTACTATCACCTGCTCACACCCACCTGGGACGCAGGATACCGCCTATTCTCAAAGGCGATGAATTTGGTCCAGAGTTATGGACATTACTACATCCAATTCTAACATCACACTTATATTAGGGTCACCGGCTTCTCCGGGAAACCCTACTTGTTACCCAAACACTGTGGGGACAAGATCGTGCTCTTGGAATACTGCAGGCAAATAATGGAGGTGCATGCACTCTTTGCCTTGAAGAAGATACCCAATATTCCGTTCCCAATCATCTGTGGCAACTATTCATGCAGCCTGGCCGCCGCAAAAGAGGTGGATAACGAACTAAAAAGCTACAACTTGGAAGAGTTTTACTTGGCGCGGAAAAATTTTGATCCGCACGGCAAGATTGCAACGGCACTTCCCCGGGCTTTAGAGCCCCATCACTATCATATGGAGGATTTCTGGGTAGATTTCCAAGATGACATGGAGGTACGGAGCTGGCACTACGTCAGGATGACGACAGACATGATGGAAAGGTTGAAGCTCCGGAGGTTCCTGGAAGACTTCTTAGACGCCGCCCCCACTATCGATCCCTAGTACAAGGCAAAGGGGATCAATACAATGACCCTCCCACTGGTAAATTGGGATGCCCAGGAAGGGCCTACAATTGAGGACTTCACCCGAGAGGTGGTCGAGCGAAGTCATGCCTACTTCAAGAAGGTGTGCCCCGGAAGTACCCGCCGAGCAGCCCAGCCGACACCAAAATTGACTCTGGGGGCCGGGACTTCTTCGCAGAGATTAGATAAAGGAAAAGGGATAGATACGACCCCTCCTGCGCAAGAAGTCCCCATAAAAGAACAAATAAAGCCGTCAGTGGCAGCCTCCCAACAAATGAGGGAGAAATTAATAACACGGCTGGCCACTCCAGTACTAATGGCTAGGCCAATTCGTCCTTCTTCCTCCCCGTCGCTGGCAACCTTAATGGTGAAGGAAACAGGGGTGGATCCCACAGAAGCAAAAACAATAAGGGATGCGGGGCCACCCTTGGTTACCCGAAGAAAGAAGAGGCTTAACCAAAATCCTAAGGTAGAGCTGGGGTTGGGAACGTCCCAGACCCAACAAGTAGAAATCCTCTCTTCCAGTTCCCCAGAGCCAGAGAAGGAAATAGAGCCTGCCGAAGTCCCGGCCAGTCCCCCCTGTGCAGGAAGAATTTGATGATGTCTTTGCAATCGACGAGTTTGGAAACCTGCAGGGGGACAACAGACAAACAGAGACAGAAGTCCCGGCTGCAGAACACGAGGCTACAGAACAAGAAGCTGCAGAACAAGAGCCTGCACAGGAGCAGGAAAAACAGATAGAGAAAAGGGAGCCAGAGCCGGAGATTGCCTCTGAGGCTCTGGAAATGCAGAGTCCAAGGGTGGACCAACAAAGGCAGGATGAACAAATGGCATCTACTGGGGGAGCCAGACCTTTGGGAATAACCGTAAGCCCAGCCGCCACGTTCCAAGCGCCACTCCCGAGAGCGGCCTTTGGGAAGGTAATTACCGCGGCCCAAACTTTAAATCTCAGTCCAGTACCTCCCCTACTGCCAAAGGATGTGCCAACAGAAGAAGCCCCGATGGTAGAGGCCGAGCAACAAGAAGAGCAACACGAAGAGGACATCCCCGAAGAAGCCAACAAAAGTCCAGGCAAAGCAATATATACAGAGGACAAGGCTGAGGAGATGGATGTTGCTGAGGAAGATGTTACTAATAAAGAAGAAGACACAGGGAAAGGGACGGATGAGGCCCACACCACTGAGGAGCAGCAGCCGCAGGACACCGGGGAAGAACCAAGAGAATAGAATCTGGCAGAAAAGCCACCCCTGCCGCCTCAGTGGTTAGTAGAGAGCCAAAAAAGAAAAGCTTCGTCCACTCCTGAAACTCCTCTCTCCCTGGCCGAAATGATGGCTCAGGTACAAGCCCCACCGAAGGCCAAGAAAGCCCAACCGGTTCATACTCTTCGAAACGGGCCGGGTGGAGAAATAGTTGCCATTGTGGCGACACCTCCCTCGGGCGCCGATGAAGAAATCGCAGAGCTCGAAGATTACAATGTTGCAGAGGTGTCACTGGGAAAAAAGGGAAAACAGGGCAAGGTGGACTTGCTGAAAGAGGTAGCTAGGGTAGTAGAGGCCCATTATGAAAAGGAAGCCCAAAGGCTCAAAGCAGAAAAGGCGAAAAATGCAAACCTTATGGGGTTTCTTACCGAGCTAGCTCGACCTATCAACGCTGCTCCTCCGGAGGCTTCCACCTCTGAAGATTTACCGCAGAGTGACATAGACTCCCTGCGAACAATGAAAAAGAAGGCCCAGGCAGTCGACGAGTGGGTCACCCTGTAAATAGGGAACACTAGGCGTTTCCTGGTATCCACCCTCCTAGACTTATATACGGCCCGACATGTTCTACACCAGGCAGATACTCTTATTGACCTGTGGGAGGGTGATATCAAAAATTATCAAGCATGGAAGGTAGATCTTGAAGAACTCCTTGGCTTGGGAGAGGAAATGATTTCTGAATCCGGAATTCTGGGGGATGAATCATTTGATTTTGTGAGGACCCAACACTCCAGACTTGACCTCACATTGGAGGTAACCAAGCAACTAGTAGGGACTCCACAAGAAAAAGTCAATATAGTAAAATATTCTTTCAATTTATACAAGTCTTTTGTAGCAAAGACTTCCGGGGCTGAACCCCTCAGTACAGATACATGCACGCCAGAGGATTCAGTTTTGGGGAGTTTTGATGAAATGATGAAGTCCTGGTATCAATCCCCAGAGGGGATAGATGGTGCCCAAATGACAAAATTAACTCGTATGGTGCTTAGTGGTCACGACGCGTGTAATACCCTCTCCGATGATTATACTTGGACTTTTATTTGGACACTTTCATTATGATGGTTAGAACTATATGTTTACATTTTTTCTTATTTAGAGGACGATACACATATCAGATGCTTAGATACACTTATTTATTGTTATCATTTATATGTTTATGAAGTCTGAAAACATCTATATTTACATGATTTATAAAGATAACCCAAGGATTTGAATCTAGCCATGATTATCTATTATGTCTTATGTTTTCATGTATATAAGATGTTTAATATGTGTTCATGACTCAGGACGAAGTCGTAGTTACTCACTTAGTTGAGGTCCACATGATGTATCGATCCTGGTCATCTGTCGTCATATGTCTTTATATATATATTTGTACAAGTGTTTCTTCTTGGTGATGAAAGACTGCAGGTACTGGATATCGTCTCCACCTGGTCTCATAGGTCTGAGCGATCCCTCAAATCCTCGATCATTGTTGTTGTTACGGAGATATCACCAAGGTTCCATGAGAAGGAACTCAACCTCTGACCCTTTTGATCTTTAGGCGGGGAGTTCCTGAGTCAGTCCC
>MU227994.1:1477798-1503719 GCA_018584345.1 Thuja plicata | reverse complement strand
TGAATGTAATGTAGCATTTAATGTGTTTCAATTTGATTTAATTTGGATGGGTAGATTTAGGGAAAAGAAAAGGGAATGGTGAACTTTATGTTAATCGTGTTGTTGGAAAAGCAGAAGCAGTTTCATACATGTTTCAAGAAAAGTGGCATGTTTCTTATTACTATCGCTCAAGAAAAGTTAGTAAAATCAATGTGTTAATTTCATATGAGAAATAGTTTAACTCCTAGATAAATTCTTTTACAAAGATTATGCTTTAAATGTTTATGAAAGAAGGTTTAGGGAATATTGATGGAATTAATTGGTTAGTAATCAAATGATAGTATTTATATTTCTCTCTACAGAATTTTAAAGGTTGTGCGATAAGAGTTAGTACAGTTAATGATCTTAAAATAATTATAAATGTACTATTAGGGAACCTTGGAAAGATTGTAAGTTAAATGATGTTGCAAATCTTTTAAAGTTCAAAATTTTTTCATAATTCGTTACTTAGGTTTTCTTTTCTAAAGAGAATCTTTGTTCTCTTTCTTGGTTCCCTTGCGGGGCATGACAACGCGACAAAAATGGCCGATGAATTTGAGGAGAATGTTCCGGACCTAGGGGAAAAAATTGAAGTCGGTAAGTACCAAAGGGCCAGCCTAAGGGATATCGACGAAGATGGCATCTCCCGCCTCCTCCAGGCTTTCAATGATAATAAACAACCTTGAGCTTTCTCCGGAGGCTGGAGAAAACTCAAACATTGGGTATTCTTTATTCTTTTGGGAATGTAAGTTCCCAGATCCCGGAGTCTCGGATCCCAAATTTTGTATTCTTTCAAGTGATTCATGTCCCAGTCCCTGAGGCTGACCAGTCACTCTCAGGAGCGGTTAATAAAGGCTTTCAAAAGGTAGTTGGCTGCATCAAGGGGGTGTCGACTCAACAATTGGTTATCTGACAGGGTGGTCTTCTCGAGGCGCTGTTCAGAGGTACATCTAGCACATTGGAGATAGGGTGCCGCATTTCCCATTTATGAGGCATGTAGCCTTGATCCCCGGGGGACCTACTTTCTTCCTTCTCCTTCTTGGCTCTCTTCTCGAGGCTGATTCTTCTACTGTATATTCTTGTCTCATTCTTTTGGCATGACATGCCTATTCTGTCTCAAGGTCTTTTGTAGGGTGGCGCAGGTAGTACCGGCCCCCTGGATAATGTATTTTATTAAAACATGATGTAAAATAGGGTTAGGGTTAGGGTTAGAAGAGATTGTGTATAAATAGCCAGATCGGCCCATTTCCAAGGGTCGGCAAAATTGATGATTTTGTTGTCCACAGTAATAGAAAGGTGATTTCTCATTTTAGTTGTAGAGCTTAATGCTCCATTTTTCTATTTTATTTAGTTAGACGCTCCCCTGGAGCCATCATTGTATCATGCACCAGTGCTTGCTGGAAGAGACATTAATGAAGAAGGGAGAATTCTTTGCAATGATGTTGTTTGCATTTTTGCGTCTGAGTTAATGGTATTTCATGTTTCATGTTCTTTACGTCTTCTACTCTGATGTGTCAAATAGATTAATGACCTCTTTCCCTCGCTACTGATAAAATACTAGCTGATGGTTGTGTATTTCTTCGGTATTTAGTGTAGTATATTAGAGTATTATTGATGTTCTGAACATTTAAACATGACTATAGTTAGATGAAGTGTTTCTAACCCTGTAGGATCTTTTTCATTTTATTTTCTAAGTGTAGAATGCTAGGGGAAACCTTACCTCATTGAATCTCTGGAGAGAACGAGTTGAAGAAACCAGCTACCCCCCTCGAAAATAGTCACTTCTCCCAACTGAGCCCCGCACCGTCGTGACCCGACACCCAGGTGCTTGAAGGCCTAGGGAGTCTAACTTCCCCGGATAACCTTTGCAGGTGGAGTTGGCCGGTACCTCCGGTACCCGGTGACAACTAATGACTGTTGGCGGACCCAGTTAGCAAAACCCCATCAACAGTATCATCTTTGAATTGCTCCGGAGATGCATGCATGGGACTTTCATCAAAATAGACACTCCTCTCAATGAAGAGCATTTTAGTGGAAAGATCAAGCAATCTGTAGCCCTTTGTACCATTTGAATATCCAAAAAAGATGCATTCTTTGCTTTGAGGCTCCAAAGCCTTCCTCTTTTCTATAGGAATGCGAACCCATGCACGTGATCCAAAAACTCAGAAATGTGTAACTTCTGGTTGCATGCTGCTCCATGCTTCAAAAGGATTTTTTCCTATGACAGATTTGTGAGGAGATTTTTTTTGTATGTATGAAGCACAGTTGATTGTTCCAGCCCACAATTTAGAGGGAAGAGACCTAGCATGCAACATGCAACTAGCCATCTCTATCAAAGATCGGTTCTTCCTCTCAGCTACCCCATTCTGCTGTGGAGTGTAAGGAACTGTGTTCTGCAACTGTATTCCTGCCTCATCACAAAGATTTTTGATATGATTGTTAACATACTCCCCCCATTATCTGTGCGGAGGATCTTGATGATTTGCTCAGATTGCTTCTCTACATGAGTTTTGAAAATCTTGAGATTCTAAAACACTTCAGATTTGAATTGGAGAAAATACACCCATGTGTATCTTGTGTAATCATTAATGAATGTTAGGACATATCTAGCTTGGCTAATAGAAGGTTCAGGAAATGGGCCCATTCGATCACTATGAACAAGCTCTAGAGGAGAAGAGGATCTCCATGCTATCTCTTTTGGAAACTTTTCTTGTGGGTGTTTTCCAAGAGCACAACCTTCACAAACTCCATTAGAAAATTCTATGGTAGGAAAGCCTTGCACCATCCCCTGTTTGCTAAGTTGCTGCATGTATTTAAAATTCAGATGTCCAAATATTTCATGCCAAATTCTACTTTCATCATTTTCATGTGTTAGTAGTAATGTAGAATTTGATTTAGCAATAAATTTAGAGAAAGTGTAGAGATGAGATTGGTGATTCACCTTACCAACATCAATTTTGGAGTTGTCTTGCATGCCATAGATGCTCACTGAATCTAGTGTGAATTCAACTCTCTTTCCGGATCCAGAATGAGTCATTTTATACACAGAAAGAAGATTAACATAAAGCTTTGGAATATGTAAGACATTCTTAAAACTTCCAATTCCAAGCTCTACCCTCCCTATTCGAGTTGCTTGTATAGGTGAACCATCTCCCATAAGAATAGGAGAACCAGAATACAATTTCAAAGAAGAAAGAGAATCTCTTGTGGTTTCCATGTGGTGTGAAGCTCTAGAGTCTATGATCCATGCATCTGAAGAAGAATGAACAACAATCAATGCATGAGCATTGTCTCTTATTTCTGGTGCTTTGTCTTCATGCTTCTTCTTGGCACTCTTTGGGATAAGACTACCAAGTTTATGCTGCTGAAGAGTCCGAGCCATGAAATCAATGGTCTTCTTCATGCATGATGATTCTGGATAGAACCCATGGTTACAATAGGTGCACATTGATTTTCCCTTTTTTTCATTTCCTTTTGATCTTGTAGATCCATCTGCATCCTTCTTATCTTTGCCTTTGTATGGCTGGTTGGATTTGGAAGTTGGCTTCCCACTTTCATGCACAACAAGTGCATGAGGATTGGAATTCTTCATTGTGCCCATTTTTATAAGCTTATCTTTCTCATGTATAAGGGACTCAATGAATGTATCCAGTGTGGGCATCTTCCAAGTTGCGCCTGTTGTAAGTCTAACTGTGTGGAAAGCAGAGACAAATACTCTATATTCTGGACCCAATTTAGATAGAATAGCAAGGATTAATTTTTTTTCTTCCTTGGATTTGTCAATACCACATCCTTTCAGCTGAAGCAATAAGGCCTTGAATTTTGTGAAGAAATCTTTCATATTATCAAATCTCCTTGGATCTAATAGGTTGAGCTCATTTTAAAGAATATGACCCCGCATCTCATCTTGCTTTCCAAAGAGTGTCTCCAATGTATCCCAAACTTGGTTGGGAGTTGTATATGCCTCAACATGAAACAACAGTTCTGGAGAGATGGATAAGAATAGAAGACCAAAGGCTTCATCCATGCGGTTGAAACATTTGGATTTTTCAACTGCTAAATTGGGTTCAACCTCTGTATCTATAACTATCTGATAGAGGCCTCTATTTCTAAGCTGAAGTAGAATCTTTGGCTTCCAGTCAAAATAGTTGTATGGAGTGAGAATAACAAAGGCTGTAAATTCCATTCTTTAGACTCTGATCTTCTGTACCTGCAAAAAAAATTCTCCTTCCTAGCACCTATGCTCTGATACCATGAAAAAATAGCAGCTATAGCTACACAGACCGTGCTGGAAGAAAACAAATAAATATAGTTTGCAAATAAAACATAGTAGAACATAGAGCTTCTTGAAATGAAATCCCAGATCACTTAATTAAAAAAGAATGCAGGATTACAAATATAAAATCCACCGTATGAATTAGTAAATTACGGTGATAAGTTTCAGTTGCAAATGGAACTAAAAATTGCATGAACAGAAATGGTGGAAGGCCCTAAACAATAGTTGCAAGATGCAGATGGAAATAAATTACACGTAGAGAGTTGGAATTAAGTAGAACTCTAACATGTTTAACTAGATAACCAGTGTAGATAAAGTTATGTAGCATATTATCATGCATCTCTGCACGCATGAGTTCTTATATTAATTTATTTTGTAACTTTAGCTGAAATAGTACCTATGCAGTGATTGATTTTAATTAAGTTTAGGTCACTGCAAAAGATTTGCAATGGTGAACATGTCTAGAGATTTTATGGATGATTGTTTATTCACGAATAAACATATTCCCAATGTTCTTCTATTTGATTCAGATTCTTTTGGAGAATTTCAAATACAAATGTCAAGTTTATAATTGATGATTGTTGCAAACAACCCGTAGAGAATTTGATGAATGTTTTTAGCCCATCAATTATCTATCAAAGAAGAGAATTTTACGCCACAAGATCTTTCCAAGTTCGGTCTACTTGAAACAAAAATTTTAGTAGGTGTTTATCTTGGGTAGAAGATTAAAAAATTCACATGCTGGGCTATACCATGCACATGAGGGAACAAGCATATTCCAAGGTTATCTTCTATGAAAAAAATTTAAAAATTTAGTCTAAGGAGTTTCTTGTACACATTGATTTGTATTTCAATCGTAATTTTCTATTCTTGTTTATAATCCTAAATGTCCATTCCATATTTTCTGCTGAGTTGTTGGATTGTAATAGTTCCTATGTGTTCAACTTTTCACGCTCTTTTAGAAAAGTATTGTAAACAAGTTAGTTTGGAAGGAGCCATTAGAGATGTCAATATAGATGCCAGTTAAAAAATTGTTTATTCTGGCAAAATTTTATTTTCAATTTAAGATATACCTTTTGATAAAAAATGCTGATGCAAAGCCCTTGATGTCACATTAGAATTTCAAAACATGTTCAATATACTAAACTACAAACCCTTTCCAAGGGCCCTAACATCCTATCATCACTCCTTTCATTTTTTTTTTGTCTCTAGGACCATGAATAGGTCTCTCTCCAACTGAATAGTTTCTCAAAATTCAACAACCACTCTACCAATGGTGAATTCATTCTTCTTAGACATCACTAGGGTCATATGACAAACCCCAAGTTCAAGTTTTGCACTCCTTTCTAAGTATCTCCAAGTTCTAATGGCTAATAGCCCTAACCAGGGAGTTTTATGAGGATAAATCCTAAAGTTTTCAAAGGACATATTGAACAAATCACATATTTAGATACCCTTTAAAGAGATACTCCAAATCCCAACTTCACAAGTCCTAACTCCAAGTTCATGTACCCAAATTCTACAGGTACCTACTAGGCCTAATAGCCCTATTAGGTCACCTTTACAAACAAAGTACTTTGAAATGAAATATTCTAACCACCACAACACTTGGGGAACTTAGGGAAACATACCATTTGATCAAATATGAGGTCACATGTTTAGAATCCACCATTTGTTGAAGTTTTGTTCTTTGTTACTCTTGACTGGATAGTCACATGACGATGTCTGTCCTAATCTTTCAGTTGCACAAAACCCCACCATTCATCTTTCATTCTAAGACCATATAAATATTAAAGTACAGTCTCATATCTTGCAAACACCCGAGGCTTAGATTTTCCCCATGGTGAATTTGTAAGATATGAGTGAAACACTACGAAACCCTAGGTATGGGAGGGTCTCCCGACTGTATCTACAAAATCTTCTCTAACTCTTGTTCCCCTTGACTAATTAAATCCAAACTAATTAAAAATGAAAGATAGAACATATCTAAAACTTTGTAAATCAGTCTTTCTTCAAAAAAAATCTGTACAGGATCGTACAATCTCAGAATACATAACAAAATGCAGGAACAACACAGTAAATCTTATTGTGCAAGTATCAAACATTACAAAATCATCAACCTCTCTCATTGAATTGGAGTTTTGTTGTGTTAACATCTTTCCCAATGATTCATAATTGGAAATGAAGAGTTATGACTGTTGGCCTTCCAACTTCCAAAATCTTGCAACATTGTTGCAAAGTTGCATTATGCAATTGTTACAACTTTTGCAACTTTTACACTTTACACAAAATATTGGAAACCCAAACATATGGGTGTGACCCCTTGACCAAAATCAACTCAAAAACACCTAAGCACAACTAGAAAATATACTAGGACCTTCATAGACCCCTAGTGCCCATATGTCTAGTATGGCTTCTAAATCACCTATCCAAGACATTGGGTTACAAATGGGGTAACTTATTACATTTAGAATTCAAACACATTTCCTACTCTAAACCATTTGATATTGGATCTAAAGATCCTGTTTGTCCTCCATTTCTTTCTTGGTAGATGCCTTGCATCATAATCCTCTGGAAAAGAAATCTCAAGTCCTCTTGAGATGATTTGATTAATGGTACTACCATGTTCTTGGATATGCTTCTCATCCATCCACACAACTTCACTTTCTAGCTTTCCTGTCCATTTCACTAAGTATTGCTTGTATTGTCTCTTCCTAGTCTTCCTCACTATCTTTGTATTCTCTCTTCATAGTCTTCCTAATTATTTCAAAAGTAGATGGTTCATGTTTAGGAAGGCTCTCATCTGCAACTCATTCCATATCCACTGTATTCTGATTTGCATCCAAAGTTGTTTTATAAGGGGTTAAGTGACATGCATTGAAGATTGGTGACAACCCCAATCCATCAGGTAGTTCAACCTCATATGCATTCTTACCATATTTCTTCAAGATAGGACAAGGACCTATCTTCCTTTGCATTAGTTTAGTGTACTTCCCCTTAGGCAATCACTCTTTCTTCAAGTATATCCACACAAGATCTCTAACTTCAAATTATAAGTCCCTCCTTTATTTATCTGCATGCTTCTTGTATTTATCACTGGATTATTGTAGACTTGTCTTTACCTATTCATGTACTTCCTTAATGGCTTTAGCAAATGCCTCTCCATATGAACTTATAGGACTAGTAGAAGGTAGACTTCTTAGTTCCAAGAATCCTCTAGGATGGAGCCCATAAAACAATCTAGAAAGGAGACTTCCCTGTACTCCTATTAATAGTATCATTGTATGAGAATTCAACCTATGGTAGTATTGCATCCCACTTCTCTCCATGTTCCCTTGTGAGACACCTCAAGATATTTCCAAGGGTCCTATTGACCACTTCTGTCTGTCCATCCATTTTAGGATGGTAGGTTGATGAAAAAGACAAGTTTGTCCCCAACTTTTTCCAGAGAGTCCTCCAAAAATAACCAATGGATTTTACATCTCTAGCTGACACTATGTTTAAAGGTAAGCCATAGAATCTTACCACTTCCTTGAAGAAGATTCCTGCAATGTGGGAAGCATCATTTTTTGTTTTACATGGCAAGAAATGTGCCATTTTACTGAACCTATCAACTAT
This sequence comes from Thuja plicata, assembly GCA_018584345.1. Taxonomy (NCBI): domain Eukaryota; kingdom Viridiplantae; phylum Streptophyta; class Pinopsida; order Cupressales; family Cupressaceae; genus Thuja; species Thuja plicata. The sequence goes on along the minus strand of MU227994.1, from coordinate 1,495,807 downwards.
TATAAAGACACTATCAAATCCCTTTTTTGTTCTTGGTAACCCCATTATTAAATCCATGCTCACACTCTTCCATGGTCTAGATGGGATTGGTAGTGGTTGATATAGCCCTGCATTAGAAGACTTCCTTTTTCCCTTTTGACAAACAACACATGTCTCCACATATCTTCTGACATCTACTTGCATTTTAGGCCAGAAATAGTGTCTCCTTACCAACTCAAGGGTCTTATCCAACCCATAGTGCTCTTCCATTGCTCCACTGTGTTTCTCCTTTACTATGTTCATCCTTATTGAACATTTTGGAATGCACAACTATCCACCTTTGAAGAGAAAACCTTCCTGCAACAAGAAGTCAAAAAAATCACATTGTATCTGTCATCAAGGTTAGAGAAAGATTTATATACTTCACCAAAGTCTTCATCATCTTAATACATATTCTTGGGTAAAAGTACAAACCCGTGTCACACGTTTATAAAGGAAAAGGTCCACAACATGCAAACTGTTAAACTTTAACGCATTAAAAGTGGCATTTGTGTTTAGAATTTGAAAATGATGTAAACTAATGAAATATGTAAAATTTGATGAATTTTATGCCGATAATTTTAAAAAAAGTTGAATAAGAATTGACATAGTTTTTTAATTTTTGAAGTCCATTTTTAATTGCTGAAAAATCTAGGGTCTAGTTGCCACCAAAAAAATATATGCAAATAATCTTGTTTTTCTCCGATTTCATAATATGTTTTAGACGACATGTATAGCTAGTGTAGAAAAAAAGTAAGATTAGTTTTTGTTATATATTTTGTCTGTTATAACTATTCAAAGTCAGAGTTACCCAAAATTAATAGTTTTTGTCTCCCATCTAATTTTCCCTAGCAAATCTACACCATTTAGAAAAGAAATTATATATTCTTGAAGAGGACTCTCTCTTCTAGTGTTAAGTATAAGTTTTAAATTTTTCTGACATGATTTGCTATTTTTTTTCTTTTTTTGAATGAGCGTGTTCTTAAATGTTAAAATACCTACTTGTAGATTTTTCAACTTATAATATATTATATGTAATCAAAACACTATAATAATTATATGAGCATAATCTAGCCTCTGATCTCTATAAAAGGGTATTTTTAGATTTTAAAAAAAGTTGCATTTTGATGGAGAATTCAGCTCCAGAATTGAAAAGTTTTTCAATTCTTCATTTTTTGCTTATTTGGCTGCCACAGGTATGTTCAAAGGGAACTGTTTCAGCCGAAACTAAGGTCGACAAAACATGGTCGCATGGATGACTGCGACCCTAAAAGCTCATATAATAAAGAATTTTTTTTTTAAAATTTAAAAATAAAATAAAATAGTGATTTAGTGCAACTTAAAAAATATTTTTTTAATAAAATATTTTTTTAAAGAGTTTTAAAGGCGTATTTTTGGCGATAAAGGGCAACTACAAATTAAGATTATCAAGGAGGTTTTTTTTTTTTTTTGCAAATTTATTTCTTATTTTAGTTTTTTAGATTTTTTTGTGTTTTTTAATTAAAGCATTGTTTAATATTGAATTATGAACTTATCAATATTATTTTTTATTTTTTTATCAAGGGTATATGGTTTTGTGTATGGAGGTGAATTGAAGCTCTCAATTTGAACAATTTGTGTAATAGGAAATAAAAGGAATAGAACAAGAAAATATGATCGAATAAGGGATGACAAAATGAAAGGTCATACAAAATATAATGAAGATGAACCTGTTGAAGTTCAGGAAGGATCTATTGATATTCAAGAAGATGCAATTCAAGTAGGGGAACAAATTGGTAGTTCTAAAAGTGGAAATATATCTTTTGACATGAGCAATTTGATGGAGATGAATGAGGATTCACATTTTAGTCAAATTTCATCTGAAGATATGGTATCTGAAAGCACAATAAAAAAACATTGCAAACAAATTTGGGAAGAAAAGTTTAAAAATAAAAGTATGGTTGGAAAAGCACAATTATTTGCTAGGTTATTCAGGGAAAAAAAATGAATCATGATTTGGAGTTGTTAGGTGTTGATAACAAGAAAATATCAAGAGACAATGTAAATTGAACAATAGTTGAAAATTTGCAAGATGCATTGAACGACATTAACAACTCAAGTCGAGGAGCCTATTTAAGTGCTACACGTAGAGCATTGATGACTACTTTATCTAGTAGGAGGTTGACACAGAGAAAACAAGTACATGAAATTTTTGATTTATTAAATGTATCTAGAAGAACTATTCAAAGATAGTTCAGGAAGAGAAATTTGTTAGATAAAAACATTCAAAAGAATTGGGTTAATATTTGTAGACTTCATCAAAAAGACAAATTTTCTGAAGATGTAAAAAGACAGGTCATTGAATATTGGACTACTCACTCCCATGTTTCTTCTAATAGAAGGGATACTATACAGATGAAAGATGAAAAGACCGGTATGAAAAGTGCACATCTAAAATATTTTGTAGATACAACACAAAGTGAATTGTTTGAAGCATTCAAGCAAGAATTTTCAGATGTGAAAATATGTCAAAGAATGTTTGAAAGGTTGCGCCCTTTCTTTGTACACATAAATAAGGTATGTGAACTTTTTGTTGCCAAAATCATGTTGAGTTTCATCTATATTTGCAATCATATAAAAAAGTTATGACAATACTTATTTCAGATATGGTCATCCCTGGAAGTACGACACAATTTGTGAAGTCTATTCTATGTGATAAATTAGAAGATTCAAATGAGTTCAAAGTACAATGTATAAATAGTGCATGCAATGATTGTGAAGATTTACATAAATTTCCATTGCAAATTGAGAATATTAATGTTTCAACGCCAGTTTTGTGGAAAAGATTTGAATATGAGACATACCAAACTAAGGCCGGAGATGGATCCAAACAAAATGTATTAAAGGAGAGTGAATTTACCTACCTTGAGTTTATGACCAGGTTCCATACTATAACTTATCCACATATCCAACATTGTCATGGTGCACGATGGCAAGCTAATAGTTCCATGTTTTCAAAGATTGTTTTCCACCTGGTTGTATTCTTTCAATTGTAGATTTCTCTGAGAACTATACATTCTCCCCTCAATCAGAGGTTCAAGCTCAGTATTATCATTCTAAGCAAGTTGGAATATTTGTGCAAGTGACCTATAGACACACACAATTTGATTTTGATGAGGTAGAAAGTACCAATCCAAATGAATGGATTATCATCAAGGAGGTTCATTTCTATATCAGCAATGATAAGGTTCATGATAGGAGCTATGTGGCTCATAGTTTTGCAATGTATTTTGAAGATATTGCAAATCATGGGATAAAGGTTTCACAACACTAGATTTGGTATGATGGTTGTGCAAGTAAGTGTATGCACTTCAATTCATTTTCATTCTCATTTATTACATGTTAAATTTTTAAGTGATCATAATATTGCATACAAAAACTTAATCGTGTAGGATAATTTAAATCCTCAAAAGCCTTTAATTGGATAGCTATGCAACATGCTAGACGCAATGTTAAGTTTTTGTGGAACTTCTTTGAAAGTGGACATGGAAAAGGAGAACACGATGGAGCAAGAGCATGTGTGAAGCATGCACATCACCAACATGAACTTGCAAGTACAAATGGTGTGAACAATAGTTAAATATATATATATATCTAGATATTTCAAATAATATAATTTTAGCTGAGATCCATTTTATTTAAATTGATAGTTCATAAATTTACAGGTAACATGATAGATAATTCAAAGAAAATTGTTGAATGGTGTCAAATTCATTTTGCTAGTTGGGACACCAAATACAACAAACATTATTTTTGGGAAGTGAAAGGTAATTTATATTTTGTTGGACTCAAGCTTGCTATTCAATGGAAAATTTAGCATCTTGAAGTGTATGTCGATTCCCAATTAGTCATCTGGCAAGTAATTGGTGACTATGAAACAAAAGATGAAAAATTGATACCTTACAAATAGTTGGCTGATTTTTATAAAGGATCAATTTGTTACAATAAGCTTTGGGCAACTCCCCAGGGTACACAATAAGCAGGTGAACGCTATGCCTACTATCGCCTCTAGGATTGACATGCCAAATAATGAATAACGGTGTGAATTTATCGTTGAGGATTTGTTGCTTCCTGCATTTCATATTCCACAATCTGAGCTTGTGTGTGATATTGTTGGTCCCGATTCCCCTTGGTACCAAGATATTTACAATTACCTTCATGCCCAGATCTTACCTCCTTCCCTATCTAAAAAAAATTCTAAGCCCTTATCCATCAAGCCGCTCGATATGTCATCGTCAATGATACCCTATATAAGAGAGCTTTTGACCAAACCCTCCTCAGATGCCTCAATTTGCGAGAGGCTGAAACTGATTTACATGAGGTCCATGATGGTATTTGTGGAGGACATTTCAATGGTTTAAGCCTCACTAAGAAGCTGGTAAGAGATGGATATTATTGGCCCACCATGGAGCAAGATACACACAAGTTTGCTTTAAAAAATGTTATAAATGCCAGATCCATGGCAACTTGATTCATGCTCCAGCGCAGGACCTGCAGTCAGTTGTTTCTCCATGGCCCTTTTCTCAATGGGCATTTGATCTTGTAGGGAAGATTGCACCTCTATCTTCTGATGGCCACAACTATATCATAATTGTTACTGAATATTTTACCAAATGGGTGGAAGATATCCCTATGACATATATCACAGGCAAGCAAGTTTCAAAATTCATTTTGAATTATATCATTTTCCACTATGGATTTCCAATAGCTATCATTACTAATCATGGTGGTCCATTTAAAAATAAGGATGTTACAAATCTTTGTGAGAAGTTCAAAATTTGTCATGGATTTTCCATTATTTACTATCGAAAAGGCAACAATCAAGCTGAGGCGTCTAACAAAACAATAATCAAGATCCTTCAAAAGACTGTCAATGATGGTGGCTGAGACTAGAACTTGCAACTGAATCTATCTCTTTGGGCTACATAACCATCATTCACACCCCCACTGGTGCCACTCCATAATCTCTTGTCTATGGCACTGAGGCCATCTTACCCCTTGAGGTTGAAAATCCACCATTGAGAGTATCTTTGCAAGACATTATTGATGATAAAAAATACAGTGTCTAGGTTGCATGAGCTTGAAATGCTAGATGAGTGGAGACAAGCCACTTTGGTCCACCTGCAAGCATATCAAAACCATATCAAATGAAGTTACAACAAGAAAGTCCGAGTCCACCATTTTGAGATCAGATATTTGGTCCTAAAAATAAATTACAAAACCCAGCCACATAGAGAGAAGCCTGGGAAATTTGAACCAAAATAGGAAGGACCCTATATAGTCACCGCAGCATATGGGTCTAGAGTATATTATCTTGCAACACCAGAGGGAGAACCATTGTCAGAAATAGTGAACAACATGCACCTCCGTAAGTATTATGCATGATCTTGAAAAAATGCAAAAAATTTACAAAAGTGTATGAAAAAATACAAAAAATAAAAAAAATAAAAAGTGAAAAAGGTGAAAAAGAGAAAAATGGTTGCCTTGATGAAAACCTAGTAAACATGTGTCTTGGCACACAAAAATTGAAATAAAGAGAAAAATCTTGTCCATAAGTGAAAACCTGGTAAATAGGTGCTTTGGGCAAGTACCATGGTGAAAACCTAGCAAATAGGCACCACGTGTAGTAAGTTGTTGCTCCAACGTCTATCATGATTCCACCTGGTGTTCTGTTGTCCTTTCCTGATCATATCTTTCACTTTGAATTGACCCTAGTGCCCCTTTATGGCCTTTAACTGGTTGATTTTCTATCTTTTCCTTGGCACACCTAGTTTGTATGTATCTTTGGCCTCTATATATAGTCTGTATTTTGTCTGGGGTCAGATTACTGGCAATGACTGACTTTGAATTTGAATTCAAACCAGGGGAAAGACCTTGAATGTGGTTGATTCATGAGTTCCCTCACTTATCAGATTGGAGATAACAACTTGTAAATATCATAATGTCCTGAAAAAACCTTAAAAATCTAATAAGAGGCTAAAAACACTAAAAATTTGCATAATGTCTTGAAACAATTGGTAAAAAATGAAATATGATCCTGCAAAAAGAACTTAAAAATTACATATGATGCTGAAAAAATCTCTAAAAATATAAAAAGTCTCGAAAAAGCTCATCACATAAAAATTCAAATATCTAAGAAATCCTAAAAATTAAAAAAGGTTCTTCAAAATCTGCAATAAATTTGTACATACTTGTCTTTCTTTTGCGTAATGATCATCATGTTTGCAGACATCCATGACAGATTCATCATTCTGTGCTTAATGAAATCATGTTCTCACAAACGTGAGCTGAAATATTGTGATTCAACACTCACTCTATTTGGACTTGTTCGATCTTTCAATTTTTACTATCGACCAATCAACCTATCCAACCTTTCAATCAATCATCCAATCTATCAATTAAAAAACTAAGATATCAAACAAAGAACATTTAATGCAAGTAACAAAAAGATCAGAATAGCTGTTAGCTCAAATTGTTTCAGTGAGTGTTTTATCTTTCATTGATTTTTCTTTTTTGGTCATGTTCCTATGCTACTCAATGATATTATTTGAACTTATGAGAGTATTCGGGATGGTTCATGATCAATTTGTTCTTTGTTTTTTTCCTGTTTGATGATCTCATGAAATTTTGGGGCATGCCTACTATATGCTTAAGGATAGAGAAGATCATCTTTTGTCTGCATCGTGTTTGTTTACACAAAAGGATGACTTTCTCGCTCTGGCTCTTTATGCCATGATGCGCTGCATCCAGTTTTGCAATATCAAAATAAGCTCTTATGACATAATTGCACTTATGAAAGCCAAAATATTTCTATCTTACTAACATTTCTTTGTCTAATTTATGCTTTCTGCTAACACTTCTTCAGTCAGTCCTCACAGTCGCGTTGGTCTAGTACTCTGGTACATCAAAACCATGTGCATCATGCATACATGCATTTCTAAAAGAGGAAAACACCAAAAATATGTGCATCTTGCATCCATTCATTTATAAATGAGAAAAATAGAAAAATACATTTGCATTTTGCATTCATACATTTTTAAAAAGCTGCAAAATTTAAAAAAAAAAAACAATGTTGCATTGATACATGTATATGTTGCATAAAAAAGAAATGCATCACAATATATAAGCACCATCATATAATAGGAAAGTAAAATCATGTGCATAAGAATCCATCATGTACATAGAAAAAAACATCATAAAGTAGTTGCATATCATATATACATGTCTCTTGAAAAGTGTCAGAGTACAAAAATCAAGGTGTCTATATACATTGAGGCCCGCAGGCTCATAATCTATCAAAAATGTCCCTATGCTAGAAAGAATATCCTATCATCCTCTGCTCTCTCGGTCCTCCTGATCCCTGTCCTATCTAGAGGATGAAGCTCTGCCTGCCTAATGCTCTGTTTGTCCTGATCTAGGTGGCCCCCTCAGTCCTAGCACTCCCTCCCTACTCTGTGTCCTATAGGAGTGCGATCCAGGGAAAACTTAGTGGTGAATATTCACCATTTGGTGAATCTCTCATGTCCGCGACCCGAGATTTGGAAAATATAATGTGTTTATCAGGTTGGCCATGTTGTCTGAACTTTATAAAAATTGGGTCAAATTTCCAAGCCCATCGCCCATTGGTTTATGTATTTTTATCCTTTTCTTTCACAATATCACCAATCAAATTAATTGTTGGACACTATAAATTGCAATTTTTTGCCTACAATTTCCAAAGCTTTTTGTAATTAACAACCATATTTTCCAATGTGGTCGATATTTAAGGTTAGGGTACATGTTACATGACACATGTCTCTATTCCAGAGACTTTCAATGAAACTTTATGACTTTTAAAACTTTGTCCCAAAATAGATTTGACATGTGTCTCTATTCTAGAGACTTTTGGGGGAATCTTTGTGTCCTTTAAAACCTTGGCTTGAAATAGAATTCCTGCCATTCATTTGGGATCATCCAATGGTTATAAAAAGTAGGGTTAGTTCCTGTTGGAAGTTAGAAAATTAACTCATGATACCTTAATAAAATAATAAGTCATTTCATCTTTCGGGGGCACTGCCCCCCAAAACCCCCATCGAATAATGATGGTTTCTTGGTATGTGTGCATGTCACCGCAATTTTTTAAATAATGAAAGATTCACCAAGATTTTATAGAATTTTCATATAATTTCCAGTACAACTAATATTTTTTCCTTTCAAATTAAATTTGTTTTCCAACAATATTAATTTTTCCCCCCCAAAATAATGTAGGATTCGCCAGTATTTTACACCTTTTCCTAGGAGGGGGTTTCTTAGAGTTTTCCCTGGTGTGATTTACTAGAAGATGCTCTATAACTTGGTGTCCATTGATCTCATGGCACTTATCTCCTGTACATGTCCTTCCAGTACTATGACTTTGCCTGAGCATCCCTACAATATCGCATGCACCTACATCTCTAATGGTGCTAAGGAACTCTCGCGACTCCTCGTCTTCCCTCAGTGCTCTAGACATAGCTATGTCTTGATAGGAAATTAAAGTATCCCTCTCTACTATCAATCTATCCACTTGTATTGTGAGTGATGCTTTCTCTATAGCCCATGCAACTCTATCACTGCCTCTCTTGAGGATCATTCGGTCTATCTGTCTAGTCATCTCTGTAATGCGTTGTCTCTGCTACCTATCCTCATCAATCCTATAATTGGGAATCTATATGTCATCATCCTATAGTGGATCCACTCTATCCCCATCCATCTGCATAGGCATAGCACTGGGATCATTGTTAGCACTATCCCCATCCTCGCTGCTAGACTCCTCGCTTCTCTCCTCCTCCTCATCCTCCTCCTCCGTGCTCTCATCCATAGGAATCTACAAACTCAGCACTGGTACCACAAGATCTATCAGAGGAATAGGTCTATGCTTCCTAAACCATGTATCGTACTCATCTATCATCCCTACACCTTCTCCCCACTACCTAGGAAGTAGCTTCTCAAACTTTGCGTATGCTACCTGTGTTCTAAGTACTCCACCCCATGACCTGACCTCACCTCTCAATTGTGCAAACAGTTCTATGCTTGTCGGTACTCCCTGTCTCCCTCTGAACTATCTACACACTCTCTCTAGTAGTTGCATCTCGATCACTACATGTCCTATGATGGTCCACCCGATGAGATATCTCTCATGCCTGCAATAACATAAATGCTCTCTATCGTCATCCCATCTAGGGCGATCTTTGTATTGTCACCATGTGAAATCTCTGAGTGTATCTATGTCATGTATTAAGTGTAGTGCATAACCTAGTGGCCCCCATGCGAGTGATCCATGATAGCAGTACACATATGGCATATCTAGAAACATAATCCTCTCTGTTATAGGCGGAAAGAAAGCTATATTCTCACAAGCCCAAACCTGTAGCAATGAGATCCTGGTACTGATTGATAGTCCTCCTCTGTAAGTTACGTGATGGAGATGGTAGTAGGTCATCACTAGCATGCATAAAATCCATGCAAACACTGTCCCATACATGATCATGCAGTTTAGTACTCTCGCCCAGCCAATAGGGAAGCCATGTCCTCATCTATCTGGTACTAGTAATCCTCTGATCATGCAACATATAACTGTGACCAGTCAGTCATGCTACCTAGCCACAGTCTCCCATCTGATCTTATAATCCATGATGTATAGATCCTCATCATCACTGTCAAACAATTGATGTAGTGCTGACCTCCCTATAGCGGGGTCATACTCTAAAAACTCACCATGTATCAGGATCCTGAGGATGCACCATACATCCTCCAAAGTCATGGTCACCTCTCCCATCGGTAAGTGGAATGAACTCATCTCTGAGTGTCACTGCTCCACTAGTGCTATGATCGGTTCTCAATTTTCCCTAATCTCAGACATATATGTGATGTAGTATAGTCCTAATGAGGCTAGGATCTACCTCTCATGCTCTCTCAATCTATGACTTATGTCTAGACACGTTGGTCTGCTCTCCCATGTCTGTAACAATGACATCTCCTCCCATGATTACCATGCAACTTTGCTAAACTTTCTATACTTTTTGTTACTTGTTCACCAACTCTAGCCATGTTTGACCTACTTTGACCTAATTTTGACCGTATCCTAGGGTTTTGACCTATTTAGGAATGTTTGGGAAGGTTTAGGACCCCTCAGATCTTGTCTACCCCATTTGTAGTTTTCCTTGACCAATTGCATAGTTTGGCTAACCAACTACACATGCAATGCACTTGGGTGTGTGTTCTATGCACTTGGTCATGCCAAGTATGGTTTCTGTGCACTTGGGTGTGTGAACTATGCACTTGGCACGTGTGGGTAGTTAAAATTTCCCTTTGACCCATTTTTGACTTGTTTTTGAGCCCTAACTACCTGGAAATGAGTGCAAAACTTAGAAATGGATAAGATGCATAGATGTACTCACCTCTGGTCCTATGTCTGCTAATCATTGGTAGCTGTACACTTGTTCCCCATATGATTCAGCACTAGCACTCAATCCATTCTCCTAGCTCTAGAGATCAAATTCCTCCAAAAGTGAGGGAAAAAATGACCTCCAAATCCCTTTCCAAGTCTTTTTATAGCCTCTTGGTTGTCTAGATGGACATGCAACCCTTTCTTTTTGTGTTGGTTGTGATTATCTTTGCATTCTGAGCCTCATAAATTTTGCGTTTGACCTCTGATTTTTGATCCTTTTGTTGTTGTGGATCTGTCGCGTCATTGTCGACAAATTGACCTATCACTTTCATTTTTCAATTAATTTCTTGAGGGGGCACCTATGTATCCCATTGTCACTGGGGCATATTTTAATGCGATTTTCTTCAAAATTCTTTAACACAACGCTCACAATCGTATTGTATCAAAGAGGGGAAAAATGTAGACACTAAAAAATGGTTCGAGTCTACTACTCTACATGTTTTAACATTTTTGGCATTACAATTGAAACATTATTTTATGATATAATTATTCCTCTCTATTATGCATATGATCTTTATTATATGACAACATTGTGTCTTTTATCGATAATTGAATATTGCAAATTATTCAATTATTTACTAATATTTCTATCCTCTTGGCCGAATTGATTATTTTCCTAATCGATTCCAATCAATCCTAAATCAACCTAAACCGATCCTATTCAATCCTAAACAATCCTAAACCATATCAAATCATCCTAAATCAATTCAAATATATCCTATTCTCTTCCTAATCATTTCAGAATTATTTTGGACTTATTCCAACCATTGTAGGGCATTGTCCAAGATCATCGATGCCTAATTAATTTACTTTTCAAATCAATCAAACCCATTTCCTAATCTAATCAATATTGTCATCATTCTAGGGGCATTGCCCAAGTTCATCAATGCTTCATATCCTTTTATCACCCATTTGATAGCATTTCCCAAGTTCATCGATGTTATCGTTATCAACCTATCATCATCAATTCAATAGTATTATCCAAGTTCATCAATGCTATTGCAGATCATCATTATCTCTGGAACATTGTCCAAGTTCATCAATGTCTCCTTATTCATTATCAATCCTATGGCATCATCAAAGTTTATTGATACTATTTAATCATTTTTAAACATCATTATTTGAGCGCATTGTCAAAGTTCATCAATACCTCAGAGCTATCATAATCCTATCAATATTATCAAAACCAATTCAATTGTGCATGAATGCTTTCAATTTGACTGATAATCCACTAATTTATCCTCTTGGGATGAGTGACCTAAGATTTATCACTAGTCTTTATGAGTAAATTGTATTTATTCATTCCTTATCCTAAGTCTCCATAATTAATTAGTTTCTAATTAATTAATTGGCTAATTTCTAGTTTATGGAATTTTAGGATTTCATAAATGCTAATTATCCTTTTATGAGGAATATTGAATTCTTAATTAAATAAATCTCTCATAAATCCACCTAATTTTTCATCTTCTCTAATTATTCTTCATCTCCTATTAATTAGCTCCATGAGCTCTTCCACCTTTCCCTATCCATTTCCCCCTAATTATCCTTCCAATTTCCTATTAATTTGCTTCTTCCATTTTCCCTCAATTATGCATTCCTTTATAATTCTTCAAATTGTCTCTCTCATCCTATAAATTGAGATCCAATTCTCTTATTCAAGTTTGAACCACTCTCCTAGTATTCTTTCTATCAACTTGGCTTTTGAATCTTCGTGCAATCTTTTCATTGGAAAAGAGAAACAATAATCAAATCAATGGAGAAGAAAGGAGAGCATTTGAGCATCATTTGAAGGGGGTTTTATGTGTTGTTTGCATATGTTTTGAATTCCCATTTCAATGGCTCTAATTTTAGATTAGATGGGTTTGCATATTTTTTAAGGTTTTGTGGTTACCTAGATATGCATTTTCTGCCTTTTTATGGTCTTACAGTTATCATAATTGTTGATCTAAGAATGTGCAACTTTCATTTCATATTTGTAACAGATATAGAATGATCTAATCCTTACAATTGTCAAAGGATTGTTGGTGTTATAATTTTACATCAATTGATGAGTACAAGACAACACAACCTTCTATTGACTCAAGTAAGAGAAAAATCATGTTTCTGTGATGACTACGTTGAGGACAATCCAATGAGTCAATGTGAGAATATTGCAAATGGATATGTTTCATGATGGGATATGAAGGAGTTAATCATAACACCTCCTTATGAAGATGATGACATTGACATAAACATTCATGATCTTATATATTCAACTAATTATGAGTGTGTTTTTGATTTAGTTGTTACAGATGCGTGCACATACATGTTCTTTTATTTAAATTTAATTTATTGTGCAAGTGATGTTCAAATTTTATCTTAAAATTTTGAATTGAATTTAATAGAATCTGGATTTGTATAGGTGATATTTTTGTTGTGGTTGCGGATCATGTCAATGCGGAAAGTGTAGATTATTATCTACTAAGATGCACGAAAGCAAATTAAAAGTTGCCAGAAGAAATTGTAGATGGTGATGGACAGTCATATCCGACTGGTTCAATCGTCATTGAAGGAACATATTATCATCAAATAAAGATAGACAAAAATAGTGTTCAATTTATTGAATATATGTCTGGCCAAAAATTTTTACATTACATTCACTTGGTTATAGCAACAAAGTTGCAATTTGAGACATTTAAAAAAAGAGGACGTGGCAATAAAAAGTGGAGGTTGCCTATTGAAGACGTGAAATTTTTTTGGAGATAATAAAAGATAGAGAGGATCCAGACTATATGTATTAGGATCTTTAGGACAAACTTCTTTTTTTAGCTCTCGTACTTTCATATTTGAACTCTACAGTTTGAACTCTTATTTAATGTATTGGATATTGGATATATGCTATTGAAATCTATAGTTTGAACTCTATAGTTATGCATGCTTGGTAAATTATGTATTCTTTTATAATGTATATTTTGATGGTTCAATGGTTTTAATATATAGCTTTTATGTATCTTTTTATAGATTTTATGTATGTTGTTACATTTACATGTGCTTCAAGATGGTTCAATGATTTTAATATATAACTATGTATACTTATATGTATGTTGATATGTGCATGCTTTGTTATGTATGTTGTTATGTGCATTCTTTGATGTGTATGCGTTGATGCATTTTAATGGTTCAATGGTTTTAATATATATGTTATGTGCTTTGATGTATGACCTCCCCTTAAGATATCCGTTTTTTAAAATTACTTTAAATTACATAAATGACATTGTTTAGATTACTTAATTGTATTTTAATGGTTCAATGGTTTTAATATATAGCTTTTATGCATGTTCTTATAGCTATTATGTATGTTGTTACATGTACATGTGCTTCAAGATGTGTATGCTTTGATGTATGACCTCCCCTTAAGACATCCCCTTTTAAATTACTTTAAATTACTTACATGACAAATTATTTAGATTAATTAATTATATTTTAAAATGGTTAAATGGTTTTAATATATATATTATGTGCATGTTTTGATGTGTACTATTTGATGTATAACCTCTCCTTGAGACATCCCCTTAAGACCTTCACTTAAGACATGACACTATTTAGATTACTTAATTGTATTTTAATGGTCCATTACATTAGCATGCTTTGATGTGTATGATTAATTATATTTTAATGGCCCATTACATTAGTTAAGGTTGTACATGACATAACTTAAGGTATACATAACATGTATTAAAATAACTCTAATTTATATGAAATAACACAATCACATATAACATACATACGTATGTGAAATGAATAAAATGAACATGTATATATGTAATGTCTAAAATATGAAATAACACACTCACATATAACATACATACATATATGAAATCACTAAAATGAACATGTATATATGTAATGTCTAAAATATGAAATAACACTCACATATAACATACATACATATATGAAATGACTAAAATGAACATATATATATATATATATGTGTGTAACATATGAATTTTAGATGTTGTTACCAAAATGTAAGATAAGGAATGGGGGATGTGATTGATATGTAAATTGTTCTTTGAATTACCTAGATTGTATTAACCTTAATTGAATTGAATTGATTAAGTGTTGCAATTGTGATTAAGGAGAAGATAAGATGTTCCTTTTACCCTCAAATGCACAAATGGGATATCCAAGTTGATCAACCCAAGAGAAGGGTTAATGCACAAATGAATTAACTATTTGGGAAGGAGAATAACAAAGGAGATACCTTAAATTCTGTTAATTATATGTATAGAAATGATATATAATAGTAATTGAAGAGATGGGAAAAATGCACTAACCTTGAAATATTGCAGATCAAAGAATGCTATTTTCTGAGGTCTGTAGACTATTTCTGGAAAAACTAACAGTTGATACTGAACCGAAACGCAGAGACGAACAAAACCCAGAAAACATTTTCCGTTCTGATGTTGTCTTATGAAAAATGTTGACCTTGACCCACAAATGTCAACCCTGACCCAATAATGTCGACCCTGACCTACACAGATCTGAAAGTGACTTTGTTCGCGGATCCCAAAAGTTTGCCAAAAAGGGTATCCATATCTGGTCTCAAATCCACTATTTTGTACCTGTACTTGCAAGAAAAAGGATATTGTTTTGTTGTGGGGGAGGGGTTTGCCCTATTCAAACCCTGATTTAGGAATTAACCTTGAAATCAATAAAGTACAAAATGCTAACATGTAGTAGGATTGAATCTAATTAACAATGAAGCTATGATATTCAATAGATATGTAATTGAAATTCAAATGTATGCAAGTATGTAAGTATGAAAGCATGAACTCAATATGAACCATAAACCTCCATAATTGTATGGTTGAAATCCACTTTGAATAAATGATGAAAGATTTTTGAAGAGGCACAAAGGATCTTGAAGGAAGATCACACCACCATGATGGCTAGATCTAGGGTTTGAATGTTGAATCTTAAATGTTTGCACCTAATCCCTTCAAAGGCTTGAGAGCTTGAATCCTTGATCTTCAATGGAGAACTTTAATTCTTGAGGAGAATACTTGAACACCTTGAGAGCTTGGAAATGGATGCTTGAACCTTTTGCTTCTTGACAAAATCTTGAATAGAGCTTTTTTCACTTAGAAGACTTAGAGAAAATGAGAGAGAAATGATTCCTTTTATATGAAATTAGGGCACAATCTTCCAAGGAGGCCCACATAGGATAATTAAATTATAATTAAACCCATTCCCCTAGAAAAGGACCTATATTAAATATAATTTAGGAATCAATGCTTCAGAACCCGAAACAGCCGACCTAGAAGTTGGAAAACTAAATTTTTGATGAACCCTGACAACCGACAAGTTTCCTGATTTGAAAGGGGGACCCAGGTTAGGGTCGAGGTTGACCCTAACCCAGGGGTTTATAACCCTTGGAAAATATGCCAGGTGGGGTAGGAGGTGGCCAGAGAGGCCCAATCAGGGTCTTGAACCAGCACAGAGGCATGAGATGATGCAGAAACAAGATGATGATATGGTAGAGGTCAAAAACATCCCCTAAGGAGGGCTAAACATTCTTAACATTAAAGTGCTTCCATTTTAAGATGATACATTAAGCCCCCACTTTAGCGGGAGTACATAAATTGAATGTGCTCACAGTAAATTTTAGAGGAAAAGGATCCTAGTGGATTGTAATGACATAGAATATCACTAAGTCGGGGATATGAGCCCCCAAACCAAGGATTCTAACTCAACATACATATATAAAGATATAGAATTAAAGAGCAATTAATCATAGAAAACATACATGACTACATAAGTAAGACAAGAACAACACTATAAATAACATATTTTCATGATCTAATCCTACTAGCATGAACACGAAAGAAAGAAAAGAGATAGTGATTATCTCGCCTAGTAAGATGCCTACCTCACTATGAATCACCAAGAAGGGAGAGCCCCCAACAGGTTCACCCATAAACTGTGCTTGTAATTGTAAATGCGTCTTCTGACAGCTTTTTGAAAATATACATAGATGAACATTCTTGTATCATTATGAAATATAAAATGCGTGTCCATTCAGGATTTAGCAACTTATGTGCGTTACCTTTCGAGGATTTACCATATTGTAAAAATAAAAAGGGTGCGTATCTTTTCAGGATTTAGCAACTTGTGTGCATTACATTCCAAGGATTTAGCAAACATAAAAGTAAAAATGTGTGTCTCTTCAGTATTTAGCAACTTGTGTGCGTTACCTTTCGAGGATTTAGCAAACATAAAAGTAAAAATGCGTGTCTCTTCAAGATTTAGCAAATTGTGTGCGTTACCTTTCGAGGATTTAGTATGCTATAAAATGTAAATATATGTAAATTATAGTACAAGGGAGACCCTATATATGCCCCCCTCCTTATCATGGCTACCCACTAGGCAGGATAAGGAAGAAGAAGGAAGGATACCTACTTCACAAGGTAAGAGATTTCCAACTTAACAACAATGTATACCATATTCTTAGTGAAGAGCATTGACCCTTACATCTAAGAACATAGATAATCATGAAATGGATATTTCACTTATGGAAAAAGGATCCTCAAAGAGGAAGAGATCTTATCAACAAGAGCCCTAACAGAGAGGAGTGCTAAGGATAAAATGTCATCTTCGAGAAGCAAGAGGGACCCAAGATTCAACCATCAAGTTCCTTGCAATGAGGAGGATGAGGAATCTTGGAATGAAGGATACAAAATCTAACCAACAAGAATGGGCAAGAGTTTATAGAGAACATAATTTGCAACATAAAGAAGAGGTAATGACCTAGGACAATCACCTCTCAAATAAGAAGGTATCAATGGTCAAAACATAGACCTTTATAAGGAAAATAATGTTTGTAACATAAACAAATGCCACTAAGCTAAGGAAAGTAGATCCTTAGATAGAGGTAGAAGGAGATAATACCTTTCCCCCCAGAGATGACGACAAAGGATATATCAAATTATATCAAAATAAGAGATATCCCTACAAAACAGATGTCCCAGAAGGAATATCATGAGTGTAGGAAGTTATAAGGATAGAATGTAGAAAGATTAACCAATTATAATCAAAGTCACATTAATACTACGAATATAATAGATCCTCTAAGAATGTAATAGAATACCTCTTGCCCCCCAGCTTAAGAGACAAGAGGAGAAACATAGTCTAACTTGTAGAAGAAGGGGAATACCCTATGTCAAAATTATGAAGAAATTGTAGTACCGCTCGGGAATAAGATATAATTCCACGAGAAGCTCTATCTCTAACATATAATTTGAAATGCACACAATCAGAAAGTAAATGTTTATTACTATTATGAAAAGGACATTTGTACTTATGTAAAGCATTTCATGGGATAGGTTTAAAACTTTCTTTCTTGGAATTCATTAATTGGATATATACTTTCTTAGCCACATCTTGAGGAGTGTCAGGATGATCTAAGGTAGGTGTTGGAAGAAGAATATCAAGAGGAGGATGATAGT
>MU227994.1:1436675-1477377 GCA_018584345.1 Thuja plicata | reverse complement strand
TTAGGAAGATTAGGTAATGGGGTATCATCTACCAAATTCTTCACATAATCTAAAAGAACAATAAGTCCACTACACAAATCCTTAATTAAAATTTTGAAAGTAGGGAGACTAGTATTGGTCAATCTTAAAATAGCATAAGCGAGTGAAACATGAAGATTGACAAACATGATAAAATGAATAAAACTCTCATACACATCATAGGTACTATAAAGAGATGCTAAAAGAATGATAATGGGAAAAATAGCTATACACCAAAAAAATTTCATGATGAAAATGTAAGAAGTGTTTGTGTATGCAAATTATAATCTAAGATGTAAATCTCACACCAAAGAGGAGTTGTCTATCGGGGGTTCACCAAAATGTAACATATGAATTTTAGATGTTGTTACCAAAATGTAAGATAAGGAATGGGGGATGTGATTGATATGTAAATTGTTCTTTGAATTACCTAGATTGTATTAACCTTAATTGAATCAAATTGATTAAGTGTTGCAATTGTGATTAAGGAGAAGATAAGATGTTCCTTTTACCCTCAACTGCACAAATGGGAGATCCAAGTTGATCAACCCAAGAGAAGGGTTAATGCACAAATGAATCAACTATTTGGAAAGGAGAATAACAAAGGAGATACCTTAAATTATGTTAATTATATGTATAGAAATTATATATAACTGTAATTGAAGAGATGGGAAAAATGCACTAACCTTGAAATATTACAGATTAAAGAATGCTATTTTCTGAGGGCTGTAGACTGTTTTTGGAAAAACTGACAGTTGATACTGAACTGAAATGCAGAGACGAACAAAACCCAGAAATAATTTTCCATTTCAATGTCATCTTATGAAAAAGGTTGACCTTGACCCACAAATGTCAACCCTGACCCAATAATGTCGACCCTGACCTGCACAGATCTGAACGTGACTTTGTTCATGGATCCTGAAAGTTTGTCGAAAAGGGTATCTAGATCTGGGCTCAAATCCACTGTTCTTTACCTGTACCTACAAGAAAATGGAGATTGTTTTGTTTTGGGGGAGGGGTTTGCCTTAGTCAAACCCTAATTTAGGAATTAACCTTGAAATCAATAAAGTATAGAATGCTAACATGTAGTAGGATTGAATCTAACAATGAAGCTATGATATTCAATAGATATGTAATTGAAATTCAAATGTATGCAAGTATGTAAGTATGAAAGCATGAACTCAATATGAAACATAAAAATCCATGATTATATGCTTGAAATCCACTTTGAAGAAATGATGAAAGAGTCTTGAAGAGGCACAAAGGATCTTGAAGGAAGATCACACCACCATGATGGCTAGATCTAGGGTTTGAATGTTGAATCTTGAATGTTTGCACCTAATCCCTTCAAAGGCTTGAGAGATTGAATACTTGATCTTCAATGGAGAAATTTAATGCTTGAGGAGAAGACTTGAACACCTTGAGAGCTTGGAAATGGATTCTTGAACCTTTTTCTTCTTGAAAAAATCTTGATTAGAGCTTTTTGCACTTAGAAGACAAAGAAAATGAGAGAGAAATGCTTCCTTTTATATGAAATTAGGGCACAATCTTCCAAGGATGCCCACATAGGATAATTAAATTATAATTAAACCCATGCCCCTAGAAAAGGACCTATATTAAATATAATTTAGGAATCAATGCTTCGTAACCCAAAACAGCCGACCCAGAAGTGGGAAAACTGAATTTTTGATGAACCCTGACAGCTGACAAGTTTCCTAATTTGAAAGGGGGACCTAGGTCAGGGTCAAGGTCAACCTTGATCTAGGTTAGGGTCGAGGTCAACCCTGACCCAGGGGGTCAAAAACCTTGGGAAATATGCCAGGTGGGGTAGGAGGTTCCCGGAGAGGCCCAATCAGGGTCCTGAACTAGTACAAAAGCATGAGATGATGCAGAAATAGGATGATGATATGGTAGAGGTAAAAAATGTCCCCTGAGGAGGGATAAATGTTCTTAACATGGAAGTGCTTCCATTTTAAGATAATACAATATGTAATGCCTAACATATGAAATAACACATTGACATATATAACATGTACATATGTATGAAATGACTAAAATGAACATGTATATATGTGATGTCTAAAATATGAAATAACATACCAACATATAACATGTACATATATGTCTGAAATAATATGTATATGAAATGTCTAGAATAGATGTGTCTGAAATAACATGTACATATGAAATGTCTAGAATATATGTGTCACATGAAATATCTAAAATAACATGTGTGCTCAAATATGACCATATCTTGATCCATGACCTGATGATGGTCCACCTAGTCCTAATCTCTATGTGCAATAAAAGAAATATATGTGTCATGCATACACACATGTACAATAAATTAAATACTTATGATCATAGAAAAATTATGTTTGAACAAACATCTAAATTTACTTGTTTGTCATGATGCACAGGATCGCCAAGAGTCTTTAAATCTCCATATGGCTCCATACTGTGCAGAATACCCTAGATTATATATATAAATCAAAATTTTAATTCAAATTATTTATGTACATGTGTAAGTTTTTTAAATACATTATAATTTAAATAAATATATACCATAGCAGCGTGTAATGCTCTCCCGATAGCGGTCAAATCTGAATCATGTAAGGACACATCACCGGGATCAATTTGGTCATGTAAGGACACCTCTATAGGATTAGTCTAGTCATCTATAAGCAAGGTGATAAAATGTAGATGAGCTGAACATGATGAAGTGGCCGAGTAGAATGGTGATGTGCATCATCGTCAACTACAGTCTGTTGAGGAACTGTAGGTGGTGTAGGAATACCCCCTGTCTCTGTGCACCCTAAGAACTTGATCCAAAAAATTACTAAGAATGGTGGGGACAAATGATGGGACCTCCCTAAGATGAACCCCGCTAATAATCTATAAAGACTGATATGTGCAAAGTAGATCACTGGATAAACATGTACCCATACGATGTAACTGGTCCAAATATGATATAGATACAACCTCTAAGCGAGATGATATGTCTACTGTCTAGTATGCATCATCACTAGATTATGAATCCTATATAGGTGGAGGAATTATAGAATGATAATGCAACATGTATCTCCCCAAATGATTAGATGGTATCTCCTGAACCTGTGTCATGATACTCGCAATACTATAAAATATATCCCTCCTAATCCTGTCATCTGGTACGCTCTGTCCTGCAGGTGCCATTTCCAAACCTTTTGGTATGACCAAAATTTTTGGCCCCACCTTTTCCTGCTTATTAGCAGGCACTAGGGAATTAGGCCCTCTAAATTTTTCAGATAATTGCCCCTCCCCTGCCCAACATGACTGGGAAAATCTATATAATCAACATCGTGGTGCAAATAAAATTTTGCAAACAATTGTTTGCAGAAATATAGTGGAAGCTCATCCTTCTAGGGCCACCTATGATGATCCAACCATCAAGGATATATAAATGGTGCAAAAAGGTCATCCTCACATCTAGTAGTCATATAACCTCACCTGAGCTCTATCCTGGTAATGAGGAAAAATGGTCTTCACCATAGCGGTGGAAACCTATGATTCAACCTATCTATACTTCACAATGCCAGTAACATTGTGGGAGAGAGAAGTATAGGATGTATTAATAGATATTCTATCATAAGGGTTTTATGATTAAACTGTGTCAATCATACGAACCAGGTCATCTCTAATAATCTTCACCCTATCCCTATTAGGAAGGGTGGTAGATGACTGAATCCTATGATCGAGAACCTCAATAGATCGTCTCAGTCTAGCTATGGTACTAGTGAATAACTCCTCACTACCCTCTCTATAATCAATAGATCTACATGTAGAGTGGTCACTACCACCCCCTAAACACTAGTCTCTCCAGAATCTATAGGTGATGCCCCTCTACTCGATGCCATGTGATAGAAAAAATATATATATGCTTGAAAGTATAAACATGAATATATATAGATCTCTACACATGTACATGGTACAATTCTAATTTACTTATATATTTAAACACATGTGTTACAAATATATAAACTTGAAGCACTTGAATACATATACATTTGAAAGAGAAATGATTTAAAATCATATGTACATCTACATATTTTCTAATGAAAAGAGGTTTTGAGTTATGGTTCATTTTTGTCTAGGTTTACAACTAGCCTAGTTTAATGTAGATTAATGTTTCATGTTTATGTTTAGGGATCAACTTGGTTTATTTCTCAATTAGGTTTAGGGTTAATTTGTTCGTGGTTAGGGTTCATGTTGGTTTCTAGTGTTCTATGGTTTATGTTGGCTCATGTTCCAGTTTTATGTTGCTTTCATGTGTTGGTTTCACGTTAGGGTTCATGTTGGTTTCTAGCATGTTAGGGTTTATGTTGGTTCATGTTCCAGTTCATGTTAGGGTTTATGTTGGTTTCTAGCACGTTAGGGTTTATGTCGGTTCATGTTCTAGTATCAGGTTAGGGTTCATGTTTGTTTCATGTTAGGGTTTATTTCTCAATTAACTTCAAGGATCTACTTTTAAATTAGGTTTACATGGTTAGGGATCATGTTTGTTTAGTGTTAGGGTTTATGTTGGTTAATGTTCTAGTTTCATGTCATTTTCTATCTAAAGCCATGTCATGATAGATAAAATAGATAAAAGAAAACACAAATACATATGTTCGAAGGAAAAATAATTTAGTGTTAAGGTTTATGTTGATTTATGTTTCAGTTTCATGTTAGTTTCATGTTAGGGTTCATGTTAGGGTTCAATATGGTTAAAGTGTTTGACCTTTTTAGACACTTTAAGTTACAACTAGCCTAATTTAATGTATGGTTTTAATGTAACATTTTTGTACAATTATTTTTTAATGTTTACAATGTTATGTTTAATATGTTTTGTAACATTTTCCTAATGTTTTGAAACATATTTAATAAAACTAAATTAATTAACTGACTAACTAACATATTATCTTAATTGGAAAAAAATTAAATCTACATAAAACCATATTTTTTATTATTTAAAATTAAAAATAATAAAATAAAAACAAAAAAAATTAAATAATACATCAACTACAGTAATTTGACAAAAAAACTTAAAAACATTAAAAAAACATAGATATTTTTGGCCGAAGATCTCCAAACCTGCTCCACAATTCTCAGAAGGTGCCTAGTACAAATGAGTCACTCTGGGCACATTTTATGGTATATATGGTTTTTAATGGTTCTGGCTAAAATAATTTTGGCCGGAACACATTTTCCATATCGACGCCACATGGCACCACATGTGTGCCACATATTTATGACCAAACAAATTCTGGCTGAAACAGTTCTGGTCAAAAATGTTCTAGCTGAAACTATGAAAAATATCCTGAAGTGCGACACAGCTTCATACTTTTACCCTCTTTAGAGAATCAATACCCACACATTCCAACTGTATCTGAGATAAAGTAAGAACCCTTCTTCTCAGTGCATCAAAAACCTTATTAGATACCCCTTTCTTGTGTTTCAATGAGAAGGTGAATGCTTGTAGGGTCTCTACCCACTTCATATGCCTATGAATCAGTGTTTCTTGGCTATTGATAAAGCTTAGAGCTTGGTTATCAGTGAACACCACAAATTATTTTGGGAGTAGATAATGTCTCCATTTTTTCAATGACTGAACCAGTACATACATTTCAAGATCAAAGGCTGAGTACTTTTCTTTAGCTTTGTTCAATTTCTCACTAAAGATGACTATCAGTCTCCCCTCTTGACTCAATACAACTCCTATGGCCACATGACTGGCATCACATGCTATTTGGAACACTTTGTTGAAATCTGGTAGGGCTAGTACTGGTTGTTCTACTACTTTCTTTTTAAGGACTTCAAAAGACTTATCTGCTACTTGTGTCCTATTGGTTTACAGTTTGTCTACTTCAAATTTGATTTATCAAATGACTCTTGGAAACGCCCAATGTTGGCTTATGTAGAATAAAAGTAACCATAGATTGGATCAATGATAGGAATCTATTAATGACCCCTGAATTGAAAGGTACAATATCCCTTATGTGAAATATATGCAATGAATCTTGTCTTTTGGTTTTTAGGGGGGGTATGCTCTTAACCGGAGAGCAGAAGAGGTCTAACCAAGTTGCTCAAAGTTTCAAACAACTTAGGCAATTAAAGGGTAACTTACTTAAAGACATCCAAACTATTGTTCAAACTATTATGCAGTTCAC
Source organism: Thuja plicata (assembly GCA_018584345.1). Lineage (NCBI taxonomy): Eukaryota > Viridiplantae > Streptophyta > Pinopsida > Cupressales > Cupressaceae > Thuja > Thuja plicata. The sequence continues at coordinate 1,471,171 of MU227994.1, read as the reverse complement.
GATGAATGCAAACTACCATCTACTAGCAGAGATGAAAAAAGGAAGTGTAACAATGTAATTCCTGGATTACTTAGATTGTGAAACTTCAACAATACCCAGATTATCTTGATCTCATCTTCTGTTGACACTCTTCCAAATCTCTTATGCAAGAAACAATCTACAAAACTAAGATGTGCAAATGAAAAGAAATCCAAACATTCATGCTGGAGACAGTAAACATAAAATCCCTTGGATGAAAATAACAAAACCCAGTTTTGGATGAAAATAACAAAACCCAGTTCATTAATATTCATTTTATTTCCAGTCTTAGCATCTTCATTCAAGACAACTACACAACTAACTAAAATGAACAAAAAAAATCACTTTAGACTCAGAGTTGCACATAGTAGTCCTAGTTACAGGGGTTTTCCCAAAGTAATATTTTCTGATCTTATTTAATTTATGGAAATTTACATATATAGGTCTTCTCAGAAAATGACCCGTTACAATAATGATTGCCTTCATACAATATTCTGAAAGGAACATTCAAATAATAAACTTGGCTGGTTACCATAAACTGACAAGGCTGACAGGATGCCCAAAATAGCTACGATAGAAAAGAACTGGTAAAATGAAATAGGTCAACAGATTCTATGCCAACTTCAGTGAAACAACTTTGCCTTTGTAAGCCTTCATTACATCCATTACTTTTCCCAATTCCTGAGCATTTAGAATTATTACATTGTCAGCTCGGATCATCCAAAAGTCATGCATCTCTGTCAATTCATCCAACCTGGTAATCTGGGAATGGAGCTTCTCTAATTCTGCTTTGGTTACTACATCTATTATAGAGAGCTCACTAATTTCAAACACATGGAAGCTAGCTAGATCCAAAATCTCATCTATGAAAGAAAGAAAATTAGCTTTCATTCACTCTGTACTCACCAACTTGTCACTTTCAAAAACCTGAGATTCTGTGTGCAAAACTTTAAAAAAATCAAAAATTTGATCCATCTCTTTTTGTACTAACTCAATCAAAGACTTGAGTTCATTTGATGATCTGTTTGAGCTCTCAATCAAGAACTCCAAATATTGCTTCCAAAGAAACAATGGCTCCTGCCCGGTCTTGAGGATGTTGTTAGAGATTGCAACACTGGTCTCCATATCAATCACCTCCTGTAAGGTAGCTAGTTTTTCTATCAATCTAGTGGATACATTGTAAATGGTCTCTTGGTGCTTTGATGTTATGTCCTTCAACTTATCTGCATCAAGTAGAAGGTTCCCCAAATTCTCAATGACAACTGGGCCTTGAACCTTCATCACATCTATCCATGCTCTGCCAATTAGTCAAAACTGTCTATCTTGCTGTAGCTTCAGCAGCAAATTCTTATTTTCTTCAGCACTGGGATCAAACTGAGAAGATGAGGTACTACCAAGAGCAAATTTGATATACTCAACTAACTCCTTATTTGCAGATTTGAGAACCTCCTTATCTGCCCAAAGTTCTTCTAGCCTATCCTCAATCCGCTCATTGGTGGTTTTCCAAATGTTCACCACTGAGTCATGCACTGGAACTCCTAGATCCACAATTTTTATCTAATAATCTTGAGCTTAAAGTTCATGAAACTTTCCTTCTTTCTATGGCTCTGCTATTTCCATTAACATATGCCCAGTTGTGGAATCATGGGAGAGAGCTGCCATGGTCTTTTGCCTCTTCACTTTCCTCTTTGTTTTCTGAGATGAGGTTTTCATAAGAATCAAGTCCTTTGAAGAAGTAGCCTCCTCATATTGTTTCTTCTTCTTTTTGATGGTTTCTTCCAATGATGAATTTGTGGATAACACCCCGATTGCAGACAGAAGAGTTGTAGGATCAAAAAGATTCTGGACAACTGGAGGAGTCTTCTTACCTGGAGGTGGAACATGGAAAGAGGCCACCTTTGTCAATGAAAGGGCCAGGGTATCTGCTGGCTAAGAGGAGTCCTAACCATCCATTGGGTTTTTTTCATCCAAAGTGATGACAGGAATTGCTGAGGAAGGCTTGGTCACAGACCCCTCTTGAATTTTCTCCTTTTCTTTTTCCTTATTTCCTCTATTCTCCTCTTCATTTCCAATGTTTGGGAGTGAACCGCCTCCGCAGGTGGGGGTGATAGGAACATTCTTTTCCCAAGGTTGGTCTCCTCCTTGCCTGACAGATTGTACTGCACTTGATGAAGTTGATGGAACCACAAAATAAGTAACTACTAAAGTAGACTTCCCAGCTCCTGTTGTCATTCCTCTAGAAGAACCTGTGCCAGATGTTCTTTTCTATTGGGCCCTGGTCCATTCCACCCACTTCTCAGTTCTCTTTTTAATGCCTCTCATGAGAAGCTCCAATGAATCAACCACTGGACCAGTTGGTGGAGAGGAAGAAATGGGTAACACTTTGATCTGGTTGTAGGATGAAGGATACATGTAGAGTCTGTCATCTGTAAGATCATATACATCAATAGCATTGTTATACAATTTAATTTCATCTAAAGTTAAATAGGACCAAAGTTTTTCCTGTGTTTGATACTCATTGAAACACTCAGCCTAGAAATATTCAATATCTGGGACATGTCTGTAGGAATATATAAGCTTTAGGTGATCTTTAAAAAAACCCATAGGATCATATTGAGGCCTAAGAACCTCGTAGTCAAGTTTCTTAATCTTATCTTCAAAACTCTTCAATAAGTTTCGGGCATCAAATCTAGATGCACAGGAATATGGACCAACAACCACAAGGAAGGAAATTTTGGCGATCTTTTTCATAGTTGAACACAGAGTGTTTACTTCCAATATTTGTTGGCAAAGCTCCGCTAGGACCACCTTATCTTCAGGATACCAGGGAAACCTCTTAGGAAATCTGGAGAAGGCTCCTATCCAAAGATAAGAGAAACTTGGGAATTGGATGAAAGAGCAGCCAAACTGTCTAATTGCCAAGATGGCCTCTGGTGAGAATATTCTTTCTGGGAAACCTTGAAGTTCTTGACATATTCTCATTGTGATTGAATCATTCACAGTTGTGTATTCTTCATAGTTCTGATGCAATTGTAAATTTGGGTAAAAATCAAATATTTTGGTGTTGTCATCAAAGTTCTGGATTGCTGGTAAGCCAGGCCATAGGTGCCGAGTCGCCAGAGCATAAATCAAGTATGAATACATATAAAACTATTTAAATCATTGACAAGAGCTCATCCAGGATGCAAGCTTCTCACACAATATTTCTGCCGAATCAATGAACATATTTTTAGCACAGACAACTTGAACAAGGAAGAAGTTATGTTCAACAAGATCTAAAATCTCAGGCTTTCCATCCAATCTGGTCAACAGGGCTAGGATATCAACAATTTCACTTTTTAGGGTTTTTCCAAAGAGAGTCTTCAACATATCACTCTTCTTTAATTGAGGGTTCTAGAACTAGGTCCTCTGCATGTCTTCCCTCCTCAAAGCCTTCTTTTCATTAAACATAGCTGTAGAAAGACTGAAGTCGATATCACAATACACATCTTTCGCCAGAATTTTGAATGCGGATTGAATTAGGGATTTATCAATTGACAACATAATAGATTGATCTGGGAAAGGGATTTGCTTTGCCACTGGATCATATCTCTCAATACATTCTCTGAAGAGCTCAGGAGCTTGAACAATCATTGGAAATCCTACAGCCTCTACCAGACCACTATCCTTGAGCTTCTGCGTAATAGGATGAATTGGGTGAGAATTAAATCTTCTATGAAAATATTTGAGATCAAAGAATCTTAGAGATGTGTCAGAAAATTCTTTCAAATCACTCTCAATACCAATTAATCTATTGTAACCAGAAGCCTTGATTGCCATTAACTATAAAACTTAGAACATAAGTGAAAGAAATGGCCTGCTAAGCAAACACAGTGTGCAGCAAATGAAGGAGAATGCTGAAGAAATAGCCACCAAGATCAGAATGTTGGTGCAAAATGAATTTCATTAAGGTCAGTTTAATAGTTGTAACAGTAGGATTAGCATTTAATTTTGGTATTCAACGGCTATTTGAACTTCCCATTTTGAGGAACAAAACGGCCTCAAAATCCAAACATTTCCATTTGAATTTTATGTTCATTAGCTGCTTACTGAAACACATCCTTAGCCTTGTGAAAAAAGAACATACTTTCCTTCTGATGCCAAAATTCATAAGCATTAGACCAATTTTCCTTGTACGAGAAAAGAACATAAGAGAATACTTTTCCGGTAAGCCTATTTCCTTTAATCCGAAAAAGTATCCAACGACTTCACGCTTTATCCTTTTCGCACTTGGATGACTTCTTTTCCATTGGGAGAACTTAACCTTTTATAAGCTCTTTTTCACTTGTGTCAGGGTTGCACCTCTGAGACCAACTTTTCTGGATGTTGCATGATCATCATTACCACTCTGCAACTTGATATCTCCAAGAGTTGAAAAACTCTTTTTTATGAACAACAAGCTTTATGAATCATTTATGCAAATCACATGTTTACCTTTTGGAAAAACACATGATATTTATAGATCCGAGGGTGACTACTTCTCATTTGGAAGACACTAGGAATACCCTTTTCTTGACACACCTAAATCACCTAAACACCAAAAGAAGCAGAAGTATTGAAAACCCGCTAGGCTTAAATAGGCAAAGAGGATAGTTTTTCTAATAAGCACATTAGGGAAATATTTTAGGATGAATGAGAAGTAAGTCACCAAAGAAAAATCACCCCCTAGGACCTAAAGACCCTAGACTAAAATTTGGCAACAGCTGGCTCTGACTGGGGACTTAGACATGCCAATGTCTGAGAAGGAACCCAGAGTCATTGGTTTCACACAAAAAGACTGGCAGGAAAAACAACGGGCAGACTAAACTAAAACACACAACAAGAAAGGAAACTAATCTAAACTAGACTAAAGAAAGTAGGAAATAAATCAGTAAAGATGCAAAGAAAACCTACGTATACAATCACTAACTTGCAGGGGCTGCCTACTTTCACTTGAGTATTTGGTAGAGATTTAGAACCTGGCCATTGTAGGAGAATCGCAGAATCTCTCCAGAAGGATATGACAGAATAAAGGAATTATTCTGACTCACTTGTTCAATCTTGAATGGTCCTTTCCAAAGAGAGTCAAATTTATGATGCTTTCCTTTAGACTCGCTCCTTTTATCCCATAATAGGACCAAGTCACCTTTCATAAAATTTCTCGGTCTAGCCTTTTTATTTAAGAATGTTTTCACTCGCCTATGATGATCAGTGATGTGGTCAACAAGATTTTCCTGTTCTTCTTCCATCTTGGTCAGATACATGATTCATTTCTCTAGACCATCATGGAAACCTGGATCTTTAATTACCTGCTGCAGCCTATAAATGGATAACTCCAGCAGAAGTGAGAGACTAGGTTCAATTTCGTAGACTAGCTCAAAAGGAGAGATCCTGATAGCTCGCTTAGGTGTAATCCTATCTGCCCATAGAGATTCATGCAATTTCTCATGCCAATCCTTTTGACTTTCTAAAACTAGTTTCTTCATTATGTTAATCAGGTTCTTGTTGCTTGACTCAACCTGGCCATTTCCTTGAGGGAAATAATTAGAAGAGTGACTAACATGGATACTGTTGTTGTAGCAAAACTCTATAATATCTGAAGAAGAGAAATATGTGGCATTTTCCATTACCAACTTCATCAACACTCCAAACCTCACCAAGATATTCTCCTTGATAAATTCACAGACCACCTCAAATGTGGTTTTCTTGGTAGGCTTAGCCTCAACCCACTTGGTAAAGTAATCCGTGGTAGTTATGACATATAGATGACCTACGGAAGAGGGATGATTTATCGAACCAATGAAATCAAGCCCCCATTGCTGAAAGGGACCCTCTACTACAACCGGCTTCAATGGGAGAGTAGCTAACTGAGGTTTATTGGAAAACATTCGACACTTATCACACTTGGCCACCCAATTGTAGGAACCTTTGAACATGCCGGGCCAATAGTAGCACTGCCTCAAGATTTTATATGCAGTGACTATGGATGAGAAGTGTCCACCACATGCTTCATTGTGGAATGCTTGGAGCAATTTCTCTTGTTGTGGCTTGTCCACACATCTTAAGAAAGTTCTATCTATTACTTTCTTATATAACTAGTCATCATAATGACATACTTGGCTGCCTTGGTTTTCAAATCTATTTTTTGTTTATATGTCAATCCTTCCGAGCAATCTCCATAAGTAAGAAAATAAGAAACGTTGGAAAACTAGGGATTGAGAAGACTAACCATTAACACCTTAGGAGAATCCTCCTCTTGAGCTATGTCCTGGTTTTCAGCCATTATTTTACACAAACCATTTCCTTTGACCAGATTTGTTGGCTTGAGTTCAATATCATACTCTTGTACCTTCGCTATCCATGCACCTCTATTATTTCATCCTATTTCTTGCTGTGTCAAAATGCTCTTAACAACAGAATCAGGAATATAAATAACAGAATGGCAATGTAATACATAGAATCTAAAATTATTTAATGCCCTCACCACTGCATATGCATGCTTCTCCATTTGATAATATCTCAATTCATGATCCTTGAGTGGAGTTCTCATGAATGCAATGGGCACCTGAATTCCTTCATTATTCTCTTGCATCAGGATAGTAGACAATGTATGAGCTGATGCGTAGCAGGTACAATATGAACTCCTTGGCATAGTCTAGATGCATTAACACAGGTGTTCTGGCTATAGTGTGCTTGATTAGATCAAAGGATTTCTTCCTAGAATCATTCCACTTGAAACTTTGACTAACTTTCATTATATCAATTATGCATTTTGTAATCTCAGAAAAGTCAGGAATGAAGTGTCTGAGAAAGTTTACCCGCCCAAAGAATGATCTTGTTCCAGATTTGCTTTCCAGCAGGTTCAACTGCTGGATGGCCTTTACACACCCAGGGTCAATTTGGATTCCTTCATGGGAAACAATATGACCAAGAAATTTACCTTTGGTGACACAGAAAATAGACTTCTTGGGATTGAGAGAGATACCATCTTCTCTGCATCTTTTTAGCACTTTCTCCAGATCTCTCAAATGATCTTCTCTCTTCTTAGAGAAGACTGTTAAATCATCTAGGTATATAAATATTATTCTATCTAGGAGGTTTGTGAATGAATAGTTCATAGCCCTCTGGAAGGTAGCTCCAGCATTGATAAGCACAAAGGGCATTCTATTATAAGCAAACATTCCCCAAGGAGTGGTGAACGCTGTCTTATACTTATCTTCTAGATCCACCTCAATCTGATTAAAACCCAAAAAACCATCCAACATGGACATCATTTCAAATATAGCTACCATTTTCAAGATATGATCCATGTCGGGAAAAGCATGGTTATCCTTCAAAGAAGCCTGGTTCAGATTTCAGAAATCCACACAAATTTTGATTTCTCTATTCTTCTTCCAGACAGGCACGATATTGGCTATCCATGTGGAGTGATGTATAAGATAGATAATTTTTGCCTCCAACATCTTGTGAAATTCTCTGAAAATGGCATCTGACACCTTAGGATTGTATTTTTTTTGTTTCTGCCAGAAAGGGACAACTTCAGGCTTGAGAGAAATCTTGTGCTTGAAGTCACCATCCCAGAAAGTTTTGAGGTCTTCATAGCCCCAAGAAAACACATCTTGTATTGGGAAAGTAGGTTTTTAGCCTCTTCTCTTTCCTTTTTTGTGTAGCAACTGCCAATATTTATCATCTAAGATTTAAATTTAGTGCCTATGTTCATTCCCTTGAACTCCCCTGAGGTACCCCCTTTCCTATCTCTCTCTCTTCTAATGTAAGCATTGTGTCTATAAAAAAGATTCTCAAGGGAGATAAGGTGTCGAGGAATTTTATTACCTTTCAACTACTCTTCTCCAAGTTCTAATTCCTTCTTACTATTTGGAGACAATTGCTTTCAGGTACTAGAACTTCCTTCAAAGTATTGATCACTGAAATGATCCGATCCTTCCTTGAAATCTTATATTTGCTTGTCATTGATGAAGACTTGCCAGATTTCCACATTGTCTGGAACATTTGGCCTAAAGATAATTCAAATTTATATTTCTTGTCTCCTATTTCTAGATGCGGGAGGAGAAGTGAAGCTGAGGCAACCAACAAATCTACTCTTGTGTTTTTATCTCATGGAACAGCCTGGATTGAGAAGGCATCAAAGTCCTCTATCTCATCCCAGACTCTGTTCCTATAACTACGTAGTCTCACATTTTTCACTGCATACTACACTCAAACCTGCCTTAGTATTAACTCTACATCACTGAGCACTTTAAGGATTTTTACCTTGCTCTACTTTGCATTAGCAATGCCTAGTAGCAAAGCTTCATATTTCGCCGTGTTATTAGTGTTCTTAAACTATAGTTTATAAGAAAGCTGTATCATGTCTCCTTTCAGGGGAATAAGCACTACACTGACTCCTGATCCTGTGGCCACACAACTACCATCAAACTCCAAGGTCCAGATATCCTGACTGTTGGTATTTTCTAGCATTTCATCTTGATGCTTGAGATCTGAAAACATCATATAATTGCCAAATTCCATCTCGTGGTAGAGGATTTGTGCCTTAGGGTCATCAGAATTCATTACTATGAATTTGGCCTTTTCCTTTGGCTCCAAATTTATCTTCTAAGTACCCACTAGAATTATAGCATGGGACTAGTCCATTTTGATTTCTCCACCCATGTCTCTACAAAAATTCTACTTAGAAGCATATCATAGCTGTCCAGAATATCGGCTACCAGGATGGTCAACTTCATTATTTTTGCAGGATGTGTGGCTAAAGAAACTTGTGCATCCTTTACCTGACCTAAGAGGGGAACCTGTGTAGCATCCATTGAATAACAATGGACAAAGGTTTTGGTAAGGGTCAATCCAAGGGCTTTGGCAACGGAGGCGGGCATGATATTATCAGAGGCTCCAGAGTCAATAATATAGTTACTCAGTTTATGACCATTTAAAAATAAGGAGATAGAACAAGTCAGGCTTATGGCCAGGGGCAGTGGCTAAGACTAAAGAATCTTCTTCCTGGAAGACTAGGGGAAGGATGGGCTCTTCATTGTTTATAGGGGCACTAGGAGGGGAGTCATCACTAACAGTAGAATTTATATTAGGCTGCGTTCTGGAATTAGCATCACTTTTACAAAAATCTACAAGCTTCTGAAGCTCGGTAGGATGAGTTTTTAAATATTCTAAAGGAGACACTTGGATCCTAGCATCCTTGCAATATTGAATTATATCAAAGGAAGACAAAGAATTACCATTTGTTTTAGATTTTGAGTGATCCTTCTTCCAAGATGAAGAAGTGGAATTTTCGGGTGCACCACCCGAAGGACCAGCTGCCATATTCCAGGAAGGAATAGAGTTTCTTAGATTTTTGTCTCTCTGACTTGTTTTTGCCACTGTCATTTGAATTCCATCCATGGTAGAAAAACATTCACCTCGGACCTCAGAGTCAGATTCATACTCCAAAAATAAATTACTAGAGTTGCCATGGGGAGCAGAATCTTCTTCACTTTCAGGATATTCAATAGTTAGCTTGTTGCTTGAGGTTAGTTGTCTATATCTATTCATTTTTGGACAATTACTACCATCATGATCAGCTCTTAGATGAAAAATGCACATATTATGCTTTTTAGTTGCCTCAATAGCGATCTTTTGTTGAGCAGGTGGCAACTACAACTGTTTACCTTCATATTGTTTTATGGGAGTATCCTGGTAAGGCTGATGAAAGGATGGGGTACAATTTCCCATTCACTGCTTGAGGGAAGTCATCTCATTAGATAATTTCTAAAGCATTGACTCAGTATTTCTGGTTACACTAGAAATAGAGCTTGTGGAGGCACTATTCTGCACTTCTCACTTCCATTTCCCGACAGCTATAAGGTCATCTTCTAGCTCAATTGCTAGAGTTTAAGCGGCTTGAAAATTAGCCACATGTGCTCATCTAATTTGGAAACTAATTTCAGGAGGCATGGAGATAATAAAGAACATATTCTGGTTGTCAGCTATAGGCCTGCTAGCAGCAAGGATCCTATTAGCCAACTTGTTAAACCTCGCAATGAAATCCCTCATGGGCACACTAGGTTCTTTCTTTATCTGAGTGAGCTAAGTCAGGAGTGTGTGTTCATCCTCTATACTTTTATAATGAGTTTCAAAGTAGTTTCTCATATCATTCCAACTAGTTATGCATCCCGTAGGGAGATGTTGAAACCAGTCAGTGGCATTTTCTGTTAAAGTTTCTACAAACATCCTCATTGCCACATCTTCATGCTGAGGGTTTAAAATGCTACATGCGGTGAAGAAAGCTGCAATATGCTCATCAGTAGATACTTTCCCATCTCCATTAAATTTTGCAAAGTTCTTTCAGGAAGCCCAAGGTAAGTCATTATTAGCTCCTAGCTAGAGAGGCCCAATAGCATTACCCCAAGGAACAACCATTGAAATAGGGAGAACTACTGGCACAGTCTTGAAATTGATGTTGGTAGGAGCAGTTACCGCATGAAAAGTGAGGGCATTACACAACGACGGGGTGGTATTGCAGATAACAAGAGGTATAGAAGAATGACTACAAATCAGGGAGCAGGGTGTGATGGTGGAAAAAGAGCACCATGGATACCTAAAGAGATAGGATCCCAGGTGCTAGTTCTTCCTCTTCTGACTTCTAACAAAGGAAACTTAGCCTTCTGCAATTCTTCAAACATAGGATCTTTTTGACCTTCTCTCCAGACACTATGGGTATACTTGGGATCTAGAGCTACTGAATCTATTCATAGCAGCTGCGCATCTCTTAATATTCTAGCTCATCCTGAAAGAAAATGATTAGGTTGCTCTAGTGGGACTTGTCCTTCATGAGGCAATGACCATTTCTCCTCAAGAGTGATATATAATGTAGCATTAGAGATGCCAAACAAAAAGTTCTAACTTACTTAGTAGAGCCACAGATAGACTTACTAAGTAAGCTTAGGAGTATTATGAGTCCTCCCTATTAGAGTCACCAAAAATGGTTTGTTTACAGTTTGTCTACTTCAAATTTGATTTATCAAATGACTCTTGGAAATTCCCAATGCTGGCTTATGTAGAACAAAAAGTAACCATAGACTGGATCAATGATAGGAATCTATCGATGACCCTTGAATTGAAAGGTACAGTATCCCTTATGTGAAAGATATGCAATGAATCTTGTCTTTTGGTTTTTAGGGGGGGGTATGCTCTTAACCGGAGAGCAGAAGAGGTCTAACCAAGTTGCCCAAAGTTTCAAACAAATTAGGCAATGAAAGGGGAACTTACTTAAAGACATGCAAACTGTTGTTCAAACTATTATGCAGTGCAAGATGAATGCAAACTACCATCTACTAGTAGAGATGAAGAAAGGAAGTGTAACAATGTAATTCCTAGATTATGTTGATTGTGAAACTTTGACAATACCCAGATTATCTTGATCTCATCTTCTATTGACACTCTTCCCAATCTCTTATGCAAGAAACAATCTACAAAACTAAGACATGAAAATGAAAATAAATCTGAGCACTCATGCTGGAGACAGTAAACATACAATCTGTTGGATGAAAATAAAAAAACCAAGTTCATTAATATTCATTCAATTTCCATTCTTAGCATCTTCATTCAAGACAACTACACAACTAACTAAAATGAACAATAAAAATCACTTTAGACTCAGAGTCGCACATAGTAGTCCCAGCTACAGGGGTTTTCCCAAAGTAATATTTTCCAATCTTATTTACTTTACAAAAACTTACATATATATGTCTTCTGAGAAAATGACCCATTACAATAATGATTGCCTTCATACAATATTCTGAAAGGAACATTCTAATAATAAACTTGGCTGGTTACCAAAAATGGACAAGGCTGACAGGATGCCCAAAATAGCTACGATAGATAAGAATTGGGAAAATGACATAGGTCAATAGATTCTATGCCGACTTCAGTGAAATGGATTTACCTTTGTAAGCCTTCATTGCATCTGTTACTTTTCCCAACTCCTGAGCATTCCAAATGATTACATTGTCAGCTCGGATCATCCAAAAGTCATGCATCTTTGTCAATTCATCCAACCTGGCAATCTGGGAGTGGAGCTTCTCTAATTCTACTTTGGTTACTACATCTATTATAGAGAGCTCACTAATTTTTGACACTTGGAAGCTAGTTGGATCCAAAATCTCATCTATGAAAGCAAGAAACTTAGCTTTCATTCGCTCTATACTCACCAACTTGTCACTTTCAGAAACCTGAGATTCTATGTGCAAAAATTTCAAAAACTCAAAAGTTGATCCATCTCTTTTTGGACTAACTCAATCAAATACTTGAGTTCATTTGATGATCTATTTGATCTCTCAATCACGAACTCCAAAGATTGCTTCCAAAGAGACAATGGCTCCTGCCTAGTCTTGAGGATGCCATTAGAGATTGCAACACTGGTCTCCATATCAATCACCTCATGTATGGTAGCTAGTTGTTCTATCAATCTAGTGGATGCATTGTAAATGGTATCCTGGTGCTTTGATGTTATGTCCTTCAACTTATCTGCATCAAGTAGAAGGTTCCCCAAATTCTCAATGACAACTGGGCCTTGAACCTTCATTGAATCTATCCATGATCTGCCAATTTGTCCAAACAGTCTCTCTTACTGCAGCTTCATTAGAAAATTCTTATTTTCTTCAACACTGGGATCAAACTAAGAATATGAGGTACTGCCAAGAGAAGATTTGATATACTCAACTAACTCCTTATTTGTAGATTTGAGAACCTCCTTATCTTCCCGGAGTTCTTCTAACCTATCCTCAATCCACTCATTGGTGGTTTTCCAAATGTTCACCATTGAGTCATGCACCAAAACTCCTAGATCCACAGTTTTTATCTGATAATCTTGAGCTGAAAGTTCATGAAATTTTCCTTCTTTCTGTGGTTCTACTATTTCCATTAACATATGCCCAGTTGTAGAATCATGGGAGAGAGCTGCCACGGTCTTTTTCCTCTTTGCCTTCCTCTTTATTGTCTAAGTTGAGGTTACCTTAAGAATCAAGTCCTTTGAAGAAGTAACCTCCTCATATCATTTCTTCTTCTTTTTGATGGTTTCTTCCAAACATGAATCTATGGATAGCACCCCGATTGTAGACTGAAGAGCTGTAGGATCAAACAGGTTCCAGACAACTAGAGGAGTCTTCTTTCCTGGAGGTGGAACATGGAAAGAGGCCACCTTTGTCAATGAAAGGGCCAGGGTATCTTCTGGCTGAGAGGAGTCCTGACCATCTATTGGGTTTGTGTCATCCAAAGTGATGATAGGAATTGCTGAGGAAGGCTTGGTCACGGATGCCTCTTGAATTTTCTCCTTTTCTTTTTCCTTATTTCCTCTATTCTCCTCTTCATTTCCAATGTTTGGGAGAAAAATGCCTTCGCAGGTGGGGGTGATAGGAACATTCTTTTCTAGAGGTTGGTCTCCTCCTTTTCTGGTAGATTGTACTGCACCTGATGAAGTTGATGGCACCACAGAAGAAGTAACTATTGAAGTAGACTGTCCAACTCCTATTGTCGTTCCTCCACAAGAACCCGTGCTAGAAGTTATTTTCCGTTAGGCCCTGGTCCATTCCACCCACTTGTTAGTTCTCTTGTTAATGCCTCTCATGAGAAGCTCCAATGAATCAACCACTGGACCAGTTGGTGGAGAGGAAGAAATGGGCAACACTTTTATCTGGTCATAGGACAAAGGATGCATGTAGAGTCCATCATCTGCAAGATCAGATACATCAATAGCATTGTTATACAATTTAATTTTGTCTAAAGTTAAACGGGACCAAAGTTTTTCCTGTGTTTGATACTCATTGAAACACTCGGCCCAGAAATCTTCAATGTCTGAGACATGTCTGTAGGAATATCTGAGCTTCAAGTGATCTTTAACAAAACCCATAGGATCATATTGAGTCCTAAGAACCTCATAGTTAGGTATCTTGATCTTATCTTCAAAAATCTTCACTAATTTCTGGACATCAGATCTAGATGCACAGGAATATGGACCAACAACCACGGGGAAGGAAATTTTGGCGATCTTTTTCACAGTTAAACACAGAGCATTTACTTCCAATATTTTTTGGAAAAGCTCCACTAGGACCACCTTATCTTTAGGATACCAGGGCAACCTCTTAGGAAATCCAGAGAAGGATCCTATCCGAAGATAAGAGAAACTCAAGAATTGGATGAAAGAGCAGCCAAACTGACTAATTGCCAAGATGGCCTCTGGTGAGAATCTTCTTTCTGGGCAACCTTGAAGTTCCTAAGATATTCTCATTATGAATGCATCATTCATAGCTGTGTATTCTTCATATCTCTGACGCAATTGTAAATTTGGGTAAAACTCAAATATTTTGGTGTTGTCATCAAAGTTCTAGATTGCTGGTAAGCCGGGCCATAGGTGCTGAGTCGCCAGAGCATAAATCAAGTATGAAGACATATATAAATATTTGAATCCTTGACAAGAGCTCATCTAGGATGAAAGCTTCTCACACAATATTTCCTCCCAATCAATGAACATATTTTCAGGAGAGACAGCTTGAACAAGGAAGAAGTTATGTTCAACAAGATCTAAAATCTCAGGCTTTCCATCCAATCTGGTCAACAGGTTTAGGATATCAACAATTTCACTTTTTAGGGTTGTTCCAAAGAGAGTCTTTGGCATCTTACTCTTCTTTGATCGAGAGTTCTGGAACCAGCTCCTCTGCATGTCTTCCCTCCTCAGAGCCTTCTTTTCATTAAACATAGCTACAGAAAGACTAAAGCCGATATCACAATACACATCTTTCTCTAGAATTTTGAATGTGGATTGAATTAGGGATTTATCAATTGACAATATAATAGACTGATCCAAGGAAAGGATTTTCTTTGCCACTAGATCATATCTCTCAATACATTCTCTGACGAGCTCAGGAGCTTGAACAACCATTGGAAATCCTGCAGCCTCTACCAGACCACTATCCTTGAGCTTATGCATAATAGGATGAATTGGGTGAGAATTAAATCTTCTATGCAAATCTCTGAGATCAAAGAATCTTAGAGATGTGTCAGAAAATTATTTCAACTCACTCTCAATACCAATTAATCTGTTGTAACCAGAAGCCTTAATTGCCATTAACTATAAAACTTAGAATATAAGTGAAAACAAATGGCCTACTAAGAAAACACGGTGAGCAGAAAATGAAGGAGAATGTTGAAGAAATAGCCACCAAAATCTGAATTTTGGTGCCACATGAAAGTCATTAAGGTGAGCTTAATAGTTGTAATGGTAGGATTAGCATTTAATATTGGTATTCAAAAGCTATTTGAACTTCCCATTTTGAGGAACAAAATGGCCTCAAAATCCAAACATTTCCATTTGAATTTTATGTTCATTAGCCGTTTACTGAAACACATCCTTAGCCTTGCGGAAAAATAACATACTTTCCTTTCGATGCCAAAATCCATAAGCATTAGACCATTTTTCCTTGTACGGGAAAAGAACATAAGAGAATACTTTTCCCATAATCCTGTTTCCTTTGATCTAGAAAAGTATCCAATGGCTTCACCCTTTATTCTTTTTGCACTTAGATGACTTCTTTTCCGTCAGGAGGATTTAACCTTTTATAAGCTCTTTTTCACTTGTGTTGGGGTTGCACCTCTAAGACCAACTTTTCTGGATGCCGCATGATCATCATTACCACTCCACAACTCGATATCTCCGAGAGTTGAAAAACTCTTTTTATGAACAACAAGCTTTGTGAATCATTTATGAAAATCACATGTTTACCTTTCGGAAAAACACATGATCATTATAGATCTAAGGTTGACTACTTCTCATTCATAAGATGCTATGAATACCCTTTTCCTGACACACCTAAATCACCTAAACACTGAAAGAAGCAGAAGTATTGAAAACCCGCTAGGCTTAAATAGGCAAAGAGGATAGTTTTTATGATAAGAACATTAGGGAAATATTTTAGGATGAATGAGAAGTAAGTCACCAAAGAAAAATTACCCCCTAGGACTTAAAGACCCTAGAATAAAATTTGGCAACATGTCCACATGAACTTACATGTTTTACCCCCTTAATAGTATTCAACATAGGTGCACAAATATGGCTGAACCCTCTTATGAACTTCCTATAAAAGGTTGCAAGCCCATGACAAATTCTAACACCATTCAAATTTCTAGGTGTGGGCCAGGTTAGGATAGATTTTACCCTGTGTTGATCCATCTTGAGTTCACCCTGTGAGATAAAAAATCCCAAGTATATGATCTCCTCCTGCATGAAAAAATAATTGTCCAAATTGATCATTAATTACTCCTAATGTAACCTCCTCAAAACCATCTCTAAGTGTTGTAGGTGTTATTCCTTTGTCCGACTGAATATTAGTATATCTTCTAGGTACACAATGACAAACTTCTCAATGAATTCACTTAAAACCTCATTCATTAACCTCATAAATATACTCAGAGAATTTGATAAGAAAAAAGGCATGACCTTCCATTCATATAAGCCCTCATTAGTTTTAAAATAACTTTTCCATTCATCACCAGGCCTTATTCTAATATGATGGTACTAACTTTTAAGATCAAGCTTTGAAAAACATTTAGCACCTCCCAAACAATCAAAAATATATTCTATTCTAGGAATTGGTAACCTATACTTGATTATAATCTTGTTAATAGCCCTTGAATCTGTACAGAGCCTCCAGGTACCTTCCTTCTTTGGTACAAAGAATGCTAGTACTGCACATGGACTGAGACTTTTTCCAATCAACTCTAAATCAAGCAATTCTGCAATCTATCTATACATCTCATCATTTTTTTGTGGGTAATCTTATAGGAATCTTTATTTGGTATTGTTTCTCTAGGGATAAAATAAATGCAGTGACTTATATCTCTGATAGGAGGAAGTGATTTGGGCACACCCTGAGAAATGACTCCTTTTTATTTGTCTAGAAGCTTTTGGGCTTCATATGGAACCAACCTTTCTCTACTTCTATATTCCATCAACATTTAAATCTACAACTTCTATCTTGGGAACTTGGACCAATGAAAAACATAACCCTCCTTCTTCTTTTACTTCCTTTAGGAACTCCTTGCTCTCCATTAGCATCACTTTAGCCTCCTTTTGCTTGGGTTCTTCTTCATCTTCAATGAAAGGTAGCAAATGAATGGTCTTCCCTTATTTGACTATGGTGTATGTGTTTCTCACCCCATCATGGTGACTTTGAAGGTCATAATACCAAGGCCTCCCAAATAATAGATGACACACATCTATTTTTGCAATGTCAAACAAAATTTTATCCTTGTAGGTTCCAATCTGGAACTCTACCCACACTTTCTCTTCCACAACTGCTTGTTGTCCTTGTGTTATCCAAGATACCATATAAGGGTATGGATGAGGGATCCTCTTTAGTTTCAACTTCTCTACCATCTCCATGGACACAAAGTTCTATGTAGACCTTGAATCAATTAGGACTTTGTAGACTTTTCCACCAGATTTATAAGTGGTTTTGAAAATAGATTTTCTCTGAGGTGGTTCCTTAGTTACAGGCCTCTTCAATAAAGTCATCGTCATCATTAGGTTCTCCCCTCTTTCTAGGTAACCATAAGAATTTTGAGCATTCACACTTTGAAATGTACACTCTGACAATCAAAGTTATCTTGAACCATGGTGTTTCTTCTTTCTCCAAAATTGCTTGTGCTTACTTTGTCTAGACACCTACTGGCTATGTGCCCCTCTTGGTTGCAATTATAGAACCTTATAGTTCCTCTTCCTTGAGATCTCCCTCTGGATGGTGGTATTCTTCCTCTGAAGTTACCTCTCTAATTATTTCCCTCATTTCTAGTGTGCTCCTGGTTAGAATCCTCTTGGAATCCAAAATGATTTCCTCTACCTATTAAAGGACTCCTTCCTTCTCTTTGGTTCCTTCCTCTACCCCTATTGTTATGGTCTTTTTTCCTCCTTAAATTCTTCACTTTCATTTCCAATTGATTGCATTTGTTTACTGTGTCAGGGGTAAGAAGGTTTATTTCTTCTTGGATGGTGTACTTCATGCCATTCATGTATCTTGCCACCCTTTCTTCTTCACTTTCTCTAGTCTTAATTTTCACACATAGTTTCATGAACTCCTCTGTATAAGAACTTACATATAAGTATTTTTTCTTGAGATTCTGCCTCTCCTTATGTATTTGGACTTCATAGTCAGATATATATGCCTCTTTGATCATTACTGACATTCTCTTCCATGTAGCCACTATATTTTTTTCCTCCTTCACCCTTTCATCTTGGATAAAGTTCCACCAAGTCAATGCAACCCTTTTTATTTTTGACTTGGCCATCTTAACCCTTTGGTGTTCTGGGATATCTTCACACTCAAAAAAACTATTTAGGGAGTCTAATCAATCCATGATTGAATCAGGTTTCATCTTAACTATGAACACTGGTAGTTCCATCTTCACATCCAAAGTTCTTCTCTCCATGGACTTTAGGGCATTAAGAAGGGGTCTCTATTCTGTAGGAACCTGAAACCCTTCCTGCTCTGGGATCTCCTCTTCATCCCATTCCTCACCTTCACCAGAGTCTCCATCCCTCTTCTCTATTTTTCCATTCGACTTTTCTATCTCTTCTCTCATGGCTCTATTCTCAGCCATCATCACTCTTCTATCTGCCATTTGTTCCCTAACCAACCTAGCTAACTCCACATTAGTATTCCTTGTAGGGATCTCTTCTCCCTTTTCATCTGCCATCTCTATTTAGATCTTTTTCCTAAAAATCTCCTCCTACGCTCTGATACTAATTTGATGTAGAGCCCTTGATGTCACAATAGGATTTCAAAACAAGTTCAATCTACTAAACTAAAAACCCTTCCCAAGGTCCCTAACATCATATCATCACTCCTTTCATTTTCTTTGTCTCTAGGACCATGAATTGGTCTCTCTCCAACTAAATGGTTTCTCAAAATTCAACAACTACTCTACCAATGGTGAATTAATTATTCTTAGACATCACTAGGGTCATATGACAAATCCCAAGTTCAAGTTCTACACTCCTTTCTGAGAATAAATCCCAAATTTTTCAAAGGACATTTTGAAAAAATCACATATTCAAACACCCTTTAAAGAGATACTCAAAATCCCAACTTTGCAAGTCCTAACTCTAAGTTCATGTACCCAAATTCTATAAGTACCTACTAGGCCTAATAGCCCTATTAGGTCACCTTTACAAACAAAGTAATTTTAAATGAAATAGTCTGACCACCACAACACTTGGGGAAATTAGGGAGACTTACCATTTGATCAAATACGATGTCTCATATTCAAAATCCACCATTTTTTGAAGTTCTATTCTCTATTACTCTTGACTAGATAGTCACATGACGATGCCTGTCCCAATTTTTCACTTGCACAACACCCCACCATTCATCTCCCACTCTAAGACCACATAAATCTTAAATTAAAGTCTCATATCTTGCAAACACCTGAGTCCAATGCTATATTTTATGGATGTTATAGGCCGACCTATTTCTTTTCTCTTGTATTTAAGTTCTATTATGTTCATTGTTGAGGGAAGATGTGAGGGGGAGTAGAGAGAGAGAGAGAGATCCGAGTGTTAGATATGAGAAGTTGAGTAGTAAGTTATATGTTTGGTAGAAGATAAATGGCCCAATGCTTGTAGAAGATCTCTGTAATAGATCTTGGAGTTATTTATTTGTATTTGGATGTAACATGGAAGACCTTACAACCTGACATGTTGCATGTAATTTCTGTTCATGGTAATAAATTGATACTATTGGTTATTTCCATTGTGGGTTTTTGTTGAGTTCTGCTGTGTTGACTTTGACAGCAAGTCTAGACATCTCTTTGGGGATCTCTCTGACCTTACCTACATCAGGTGGTATCAGAGCTGGTTTGAATTGCTAGAGATTGGTGAATTGAAGATACCTCTGAAGAAAACCCATGAGATCACTGAGGAGGAACGTCTAGAGGAAGTCAATCGTGATGATTTTAGGGATTTGCAGAAACAAGTGCAAGATTTACAAGATGAATTGCAAAGAAAGAATACATCAAAAGGAAATCAAGATAGTGGCAAAGAGTCTGAAGAAGAAATTTTTTTTGAGGAAGCTATGGAAGAAGTCAGAAATCCTGAGGAGACCAAATTTCTATAAGCTATGTCTAAAATTTGGAAAATATCTAAGCTTGAAGTTTCCACATATGCTAGCAGCCTTAGGCCAGAGGAATTTATTGATTGGATTAATGAAATGAAATAATACTTCAAATATGAGGAAGTTGAAGATCTTGAATGAGTTCAATTTGCAAAGAAAAAGTTAAAAGGTCATGCAAATATATGGTGGAGATAATTTTAGTTGGAAAGAAGTAGGAGAGGAAAGGAAAAGATCTTTAAATGGAGTAGGATGGTTGAGAAGATGAGAAGACAATTCATTCTAGTGGATTATGAATTGGAAATGTTCAATAAGATGTAAGGTTTGAGGAAGACAAACAAGTCGGTGCAGGAGTATACCGAGGAATTTTATATAATCCTGATTAGGATTGGTCATTCTGAAGCTGATAAAGAAAAGGTTTCTAGGTATATATATGGCTTGAGACCTAGTATTATAGAAGATTTACTTATTGTTCAGATGAAAACAATAGGAGATGCTTATCAGATGACACTGAAGATTGAAGAAAAACTAAACAAGAAGTTTGAAACTAGACAAAATAACAAATAAGACTGGTGAAACAACTACTGGGGGTATTGTGATGGAAAATAATAAGTAGACTGAGGAAGGATCTGGCAGTAGTCAAACCCCTAGACACAAAAATGGTGGACAAAGAGGAAGAGGTGATTTACTAGGTACTTATTTTCAGTGTGGTGAGAAGGGTCACATGGCCTTTCAATTTCCTAAAAAGAAGCTTACCCTGACTACTGAGGAAATTCTAGTGAATGTTGCAGAAGAAGGTGAAGTTCTGCTCACTAGAAGACTGGCTGCATGTGTTAATGAATCAGTGCAAAGAAGGAATTTGTTTAGAACCAGATGTAAGTGCAAAAATAAGGTATGTAATATTTTTTTTTTGATTGGTAATAAGGTATGTAATGTTATTATTGATGGTGGTAGTTCTGAAAACTTTGTTTCAAAAGAGATGGTTAGTAAATTGAAGCTAGAAAGGAGGGAACATCCTAATCCTTATACTAGTACAAAAATAGCAATATATGACCAAATAAACTACCAAAAATTGTAGATAAATGACCAAATTTGGTCACATGATCAGTGGTAGTTTATTGCCAGTCATTTATCTCGTGACCAAATTTACGACTAAACTATTTTAGTCATGTGTTTGGTCATTGATCTGGTCATATATTTAGTCATTTATTTGGTCATTTGGTAGTTTATTTGGTCATTTATTTGGTAGTTTATTTGGTCATTTGGTAGTTTATTTAAGACAATATTTAAGATAATTTTTTAATAAATTGTCTTAATTTCAAAATAAAAGTTGTGTATTGTCTTAAAAAATGTCTCTTAAAGAGTGTCTTAAATTATTGTCTTAAAAATTGTCGTAAATGATTGTCTTAAAATTTTTCTTAAACTATTGTCTTAAAAAGTATCTCTATAAGAGGGTGTGGTGGAATTGAAGCACCATCCTCCTACTTGTGAAGTAGGCACTCTTCCATTGAGCTAGCACCCTTTAAAAACAATTAATACCCTTCAAAATCTAGGGTCTTAAAACATCCTTTGGTCTTTAATTCTCTTGTTTGATATGCTATTATCTACCTTAGATATGGTTCTCTATCAATGAAACGTGATATTAAGTTTGTGTTTGCTATTCTTTATCATAAACTCGAGCTTGCTTTTGTTACAAACTACTGCTATATTATCTTTTCACACATCTTCCTAATTATGAAAACCCTTTACCATTGGATGTTTCTATTTGATTTTTATTTGGAGCTTCTTCAATGCTTGGATTTGGCATTCATTTCAACAAAAAACAACTGCTATTATACTGAAACTTGGCTTTTCTTGATTAAAAAAAATGCCCACTGTTCAATAAAACTTGTTGTTCATCTCATGATCTACTGTTATTATGTGAATCTTTACCCTTGTTTCCATATTTAACACTGCCCTTGATCCATTAATGCTTCTCTATCAATAGAAAAGTAATACTCATTGAAAATGAACTCTATACTTTCAAGCCAAAATGTACTAGATGTTCATGCAAAATTGGATCCTAGTCCTTCAAGTTTCCATCATTGCAATGTCAATAATATTAAAAAAAAAAGTTCTAGTGTCACCTCAATGCATTTCTTAGATGGTAAAAATTATACTTCATTGATTCCACTTGTTCAAGAGGCTAGTATTATGGCAGGCCAACTTTCTTCCAGAGTTGTCAATGAAACATACAAAACACGGGATGGAAATTTCTTGGACATGAAAGATTAAAAACTAATAACCTTAATGGAGAGAAGAGTGGAGCCAGAACTTGATGGTCGTGCTATGACTTACTCGGTCCCTCCTTTGAAAAACAAACTAATGGATCATAATTGTTCCACTGAATATGGATCCCAAAAATCCAAACTACAATGTGAAAATAATAGCAAAGTGTGATTTTTAACTATGTCCTCTGAAAATTTCTATACAAGGCATTCTCATAAAGACATTGTCAGTATATCGGATTTAGCCCCTGATCATGATAAATGTGAATAGAGGCACCATTCAATGCTTAAAGAAACTAGTTTTACACTTGTTCTAGAAGAAGATTTTGATGATGATGTCGAGTAGCTTTTCAAAAGTGCAATCCATGCACCATTTTATCAAAGACAGTGTAACACCCACCCATATTTTGCTTTCAGTTTATGTTACCGTACTCTTTTAGGCAGTGGTTTCAGGTGATCGACCGAATTCTTTTAGGCTAAATTTCATGTGAGCTATTATTCTTTCAGTTGATGGTGATTATTGATTATGATGTTATGGTTGATCATATGCATAGATAGATGTGATGATTTTATTATGATGATCATTGCATGTTGATTTTAGATTATGACGTACATACCCCATACTTGCATGTGTATGGTTGTCTTATATGTGTATGTACTTGTTGATGTGTTGTTGTGGTAGAGGACGGAGATGTAGTTACTTGCCTCGGTGAGATCCACATGTTTTACCGATCCCTATCATTATTTGCGCTATTATATAATATGTACATGCGTGTTCTTTTGGTGACAAGATTGCAGGTACATGACATCATCTTCCCTGAATTGGCAGGAGTGAGCATGCCCATATATATTCATCTCAATGGTAAAGAGGGGAGGTAACATAGAGATCCAAAACCCTAACCTAAGCCTAATCATCCTAATGTTGGATGAGTTTTTGTCTGACTACCCTATCCAGATTCGTCTAGTTGACAAGAATTTGAATACCCCTTCCTTGAGCATGTTTGTTTTGCATGTGATTGTTTTCAAGTGATTTATTGGGGTTTGAGTGATTTACTATGTTTCTTGATTTAATGGACTATAGTTGAATTAAATATTTAATTATATGCTATGTTTATTTGAGATAATTAATTAAATTCAAATATTTGAATATTTTCATTTTATTAAGTATTTAATTGAAAATTAAGGTAAATATGCTTATATGATTAATTAAGTGATTGAATATTTGGTTGTATGTATTATTGAGACATAAATATTTAATTTAATATTTTATTAATTACATGTGCAAGAATGTGTTGAAAAATTATTTTCAAATTCAAAATTCTGAACTAGATATTAGGAGTCAAAGTTGAGTTGTGGCAAAAAATGATATTTTAATTATTTAATTTGGAATTTCTTTCAATTTCAAATTGAGTCTATTTAGGGATTGATTGGGGAGTTTTCATGAGGGTTTGCACAATTAGGGGAAGTTGATTCTCTTTAGGAGAATTCTCCTCTCATTCTCTCATAACAGGTTTTTGGCATTTTGGAGAGCTCTTGGTGTTTTTGGATCTTGTAAGAATTGAGGATTGTTGTGGTTGCTTTTTGTTTTGGAGATTCGTGTGATTTCTTACTTGCATGTGCTTGGTTCTTCGTGGGTTCCTGATTTGTGGTTGAATCGAGATTAGAGGTTTTTAGATTATCTACCTTCTTCAAAGGCACATTTCTTCAGCTCTTGCATTGGAATCAAGGTAGGTTTTGTTTTTCCATCTATTGCTTCAATTTTGCAAATCTGAGGTTTTCAATGATCGGATGGATGCATGCTAATATTTTGTCTTTTAGATGGTTTATTAGAGTTTCTATATTTTAGGGTATTTAGAAAAACTATAGATCTAAATTTTTTATATTTTATTTAGACTTGGCATGGTAGGGAAATGCTGTCAAAATTTCATGAGAAAATTCCCCCTAGAACTCTTAGAAATTAATAAATAAGCTTGCCCATAGTCTAAACTATAGAAGGGAGGTAAAATAAATTAGGGAATGAGAATCTATTCCTTTTAAAAAATTAATTAGGTGAAAATATTAGCTCCCTGGAAAAATACAGTCCTAATGTTTTCACCAGTCAGAAATAAAAATTAATTACCCAGAAAGGAAAAAGTAGAAAAGGATGAAATTGCAATGAAACAAAAAAAAGAAAATCCCTTTTTTGTTAAAATTTTCCATTTTCAGATTTTCATTTAAAAGAAAAATGCAATTTGCAAGTTGTTGTGAACATTTGTTTTCTTTTTAAAAAAACTTAAATAATTTTTGTTTTGGGGGGGTGGGTCCCAACCCCACCACCCCCGCGATGACCGCGGATGCAGTACCGCGCTGCAAAGGTAGCCGGACTGCACCAGCAGTCCCGTGTGATGACATTATTTTTCCATTAGTATACTCACTGAAAAACATAGACAACAAGCATTACCGGCGAACCACAAGAAGTACCGGTGAAATGCAAGCATACCGGACATAACAAAGATTTTGAGAAAATGCTAAGTATAAAAGTGACAAGCATGACCGGCGACCACAATCATCACTGGCGACCACAAGCATTACTGGCGACACTATTTTCATAACTAAACCAATAAAAATAGAAAAGGCATACCCGACGACCAGTTTAAGAAAGGAACACCGATGATCAAGAAAACCGACCATTAGAACCAACAGACAGATCAAGAAACCGCAAATTGTTGATCTGAGTTTTACATGACGGTTAAAGCAATGTAATTCTATTTATAGAGTTTTGTTTTGTTTTAAATCAAAATTTGATGGTCATGCAAGCTTTATGTAAATTCTTTATAGCATCCTAACGGATCTAAAGCATATCTAACTAAAGATCAAGGTCAATTTTTAAACCTTGGATCTAGAGTTAACTTGCGCTACATGAATCAAGAATTGAACCTAAATGTGTATAAATAGATGTTCATACTCAATTGTGAGAATATGATTTATTTATTATTGATAACCATGAAGAGCATCTAAGGAGAAAAAGGTAGAATTCATGCAAAGATTAGAAAATGAGTATATCAGTTATCAAGAACACACAGAGGCTACCGACGAGCAGACAAAGGTACTATTCAATCATGGAAGGATGATTACTTATATGTATGAAGCTTTATTGGATCTATTATCAACAATTGAAGATTTCATTTATCATCAGATCAAAGACTTATGTAGTTGCATTCTAACAAGTGCATCACATCTAAAATCCTTTTGTAGAAGGTGGACTTAACCGTTCTTTCGAAATCTCTTAACAGAGTGCACACTTAACAGTGTTGCTAAAGCTTCAAATGAAGTAGATATTAACAGGTCTCCACTGTAATATTCCTAACAGGGTAGGTCATCAGAAGTGACCAATTGTAAGCCTTAACCGACCCCTTCTTATCTGCAGATAGTGAAGTTTTGTGGGTAACAATCTCCACCGCAGTTTTTACTTCCTTAACAGGAGTTTTCTATGATATCATATCTTGTGTCATGTGTTATCTATTTTCATGAATGTTTCTATTATTGTTACATATCAAAAAAATGTATGATATGATTTCATATGCATAAAGAGAGATGAACAGTTAGATAAGATAAAATTACAAAATGATGACTAAGGGTTAATGGGCTAAACAAGAAAAGTGTTAGAGGTACTGATTCACCCCTCCCCTCTCAGTACATCATCTCAACATAATTCCAACAATTGGTATCAGAGCTAAGTCTCTCTCTTGAAAATCTTAAAGACTTGAGAGAAAAGATCGGAGCAATGGACAAGTTCATACTAGACATGACTATTGAGAATGAGCAGTTACAAATGCAAATAAACTTTGAGCAGTATAAGGAGGCGAAGATAAAACTAAGAAAACTTCTTGATGAAAGATAGATTATGGCAACCAGGCTGAATAAGAAAGACTACAAAGAAATGGAAATACAAGAGTACTTTGAAACAATAGAATCATCATTGAGCAAAGCTTCAAACACATTAGTTGAAGAAATTACAAGTATGTAGGAGATCAATCTACATTTGACAGATCAAATAAAGATGCTGCAAATTGGTCAAGAAATCCAAATGGTAAAAATGATTGATGTTATGAATGATGCAAGAAAAGCTGAAAATGAAAGAACACTAGCCATTGATGATAGGAGGAAAATTACAGAAAAACTACAAGAGAAAGAATTAGAGATTCAAAGACTCATAGAGCATCACCATGAGGTCACCAACCAGATTATTCTTATGAGCCAAGAAGCAAACAGATTAAATACATAACTCATTGAAAGAGTACAGATCATAGGTGAGCTAAGAGAAGAGAATGAGAAATTAAAGCATGAAATCAAAGTCCAGAATCAACACAATGAATTAATCAAAAAGGCTGAGGACAACAACCGAAGGATGGATGATTTTCTTGATGGACAAAGAAGAGTCAACAACTACACAGGATTAGGATACAACAAGAATGGAGAATCCTCTAATCAATCTGATAAGAGGAATGCTTTCACAACCCCAAGATCCAAGAAGCTGTCATGCAATCACTGTGGAAAACCAGGCCACACCTCAAACATCTGCAAAAGCAAAATGAAAGGTATTTCTCAAGCACAGTCTACTTTTATTGGTAATTGTTATAATTGTCAAAAGAAAGGACACAAGGCACATGAGTGCAAATCAAAAGTGATGAATCCAAAGAGAAAAACCTATATGGACAAGTACTTTACTACATGCAAGATGAATGGGCATACACATAAGGAATGCTGGAAAAGGAATAATAAAGCATGGACACCAAAGGAGAATGATAAAAGCTACAAACCAGCAAGAGAAGGTAACTCATATGTTTGGGACTATAACACATGGGTAAATTGTACAACATGTGGAAGGCTTGGTCATATTGCTGCCAACTGTATGAGAAAGTGGATCAGAAGGTCAAGAGGATGGACCAATCCAAGTATGGCATGTTTACATTGTCATAAAGTTGGACATGTGATAAAAGATTGCAAAGAACGATTGACAGACACAAATGCTCATCCCAATGGAAATACCATTGATAACATCAAAATAATGAGAAACAAGATGTGGTTAAAAGCCACAAACACTGAAGGTGCTAGTACAAGCATTGCAAATGATGACACCCCATCCACTGGATCTGGTGACATCACTACATCTAACTTGATTGCACAAGTAAGTATGGAACTGCATTATCACAAGTTTTACTATGCATCAGTTCAATTATACATAGTTCATATTGTAATATTAGCATGAATAAAGATGCAATACATTGTTATGTACTAAACTATTGAAAAGAAATCATTGGTTATTGGGCACAATCTGCATCGGTGAACACACATAGAAAAGTTAGTAAGACTTACCAGAATGTATCGGTCATTACACAAGCTAAGTGTAACCCGATGGATATCAGTAAACACTGAATCTACAAAAGCTATCATTGCAACATCACCGACGAGCATCGGTGAAGTCTTCAAATCGCTAGCTAGCTCGATGCTTTACATAAACAATGATGGTGTTATGAATGTCCTTACTGACAAAAATAGTCTTCATAAACCAATGAGTCGATAAGCATTAATGACAACTTAGGGAATCAAAAAGAATAAAATCCTGATGGGGAAGCTCATTTTTGCACCCACAATTTTCAAGTAGAGGAGAGCAATTTTTGTGCAGTTTGAGAAGCGACCCAGCAGAAGGAATTCACAGAGCATTTAGATTAAAAGGAAATCACAGACATTCAGTAAGTTAATCCACTCACCAATAGCACTATTTTGATTTACAGAAAGCTCCAACTATCAAATACGATGGCATCAACATCTAGGGTAGAGAAAATCAAGGTTGACAAGAAGAAACCTTATAGACTGGTTAGTAGAGGGGCATGTGCTGAACCCAAATATAAGTTACATCCTAAGATAGCCTCTCAACCAGATGATTCCAGAGCATTTTCCCAAAACCCAGCTAGGGTTTTATTGGTCAAGGATGTTAGGTCCTATATTCACTGTAAGATCTCAGAGATAGGAGATCTAGACCTTGATAATGCCCATGCGGCACTTTATGATGAAGGTGGAAAGCTCAAAGAAGAGCATAAACACTTAGAAGTTAAGGGACAGACAAATGCACTTCATTTTCCGAGGGTTTTCAAAATAGAGTGGATCAAAATTTTTCTAAGCAGAGTCCATGACAACGCTCTATGGTTGAAAAAACCCAAGGCTATAACAAAGGATGTTATACACGCCATGAATGGTTATCCAACAATAGACAAACCTCAAGCTCACAAACATCCACCTCTTGCAGAAGTGGAAAGGTTAACCGGTGCAAAATCAGACAAGAGGGCACTGAAAGTAAATACTATTACCGACACAGAGCTGAAATTTGGAGCATGCGTAGTTGGATATAAGATATTCCAAGCTAGCAGAATGAACAACATTTTTAGCACTGCAATGAGCACAACATATAAGATCATCAAATAGGGGAAGAAGATGGATCTGGCAGAGATCCTATTGCATCAATTTGAGGAGAACATGTGCACCATAAGGTCCTTAAGGAAAAACACATGTAAGTTTGGTTCTCTTATAATGTGTATATTCTTCTACTTCAAAGAGTAGTTTCCTTCAATAGGAAAAGTAGCATGGGACACAAGTAGACAAATCACCATGCAGATAAGTGAATTCATAGAATCACTTGGTACAGACATTAACAATGTAATGCATGAGTATTTCAAATCCATTAAGGAAATGCTACAAGCTAGGAGTAGAATTCCTAAAATTCTAATAGAGGAATACAAAGAAGACATTTGTTTTATGGTGGATACAAATTTCACCTACATTCAAGCTATAGTTCCTAGGAAATCATGGCTTGAAAAGCTTGATTATGAAATTAAAACTGGAACAATAATAGAATGCATTTAGGCATTATTAAATGACCCTGTTGACAACAAACAAATGAGATTTGACACATATGAGGAAGCCAAACTAAAGATTAAATCAACTCTTGTTGTCAAGAAGGCTGTCAAGTAGTCTAAAAGAATGGTCAAGAATTTTAAAAATAACTTGAATATATCTTCTGATGGAGAAGAAGAAGAAGAGGGTAAGGGGGAACAACAATTTAAGAAGGAAGAAATTGAGGAATAGCTTCCCATTGGTGAAACAAAAGAGCAACAAGAATTAGAGGAAGAGAAATCTGATTCACCACCTCCTCCTCCATCTAAAAAGGCTAGAACTAGAAGCCAAATAGCACAAGATGCTATTCCCTCTCCCATGGTAAAAGGGAAGGTGTTCAAGAGGAAACCTACACCTCAAAAATCTAAACAACCAACTAGGGCACCTGGAAAGAGGAGAAAATATGTTCAGACTGATGAGAAAATAGAAGATTCAGCTATGGATGAACCTGATGATGTCAGACTAGAAAAGGAAAAAGAAAAGGTTACATATCCATCTGATGACATTGATAGAATATGTAAGTACATTTATGAAGCTGCATCTGTTGGACATCCAAAAATCAGGAAACAGTTAAGATGGGATATAGTAGAACAAAATAAGATTGATGATGCACTTATTGCTAAGATGTGCAAACATTATTATGTCCCACTACACTTGACAAGACAAGATGTTCCACAAGAAATTTTGGATAAGATATCCTCTAGATTCACTTTTGCACTCCATGAGGAAAAGATGATAAGAGAAAGAGTACTATTCTCTCTTATGCCACCTGATTCAACAAAAGAAGAAATCAATGAAGTAATTGAGAAATACACAAAGAAATTCGCACCAAAATTGAGAGAATATAAATTTCTTCAAGGAAAGCTTATAGAGCTAGAAGAAGACACTTACAAAATATGGAGTGGACTACTAAAACCTAATGAGGAAAGCAGTCCTAAAAAGGAACCTATCAACACAACAGGTCACTCAACAGTTGAGTTGGAGAATGAAGAAGTACAGATCACATGCCAAAAACAAACTGATATTATAGATGAAGATTGGTCAAAAGATGGCCAACATGATCAAGTACTGGATAGCCCCATCCACATTAACTTGGAGGATGAGCCAGTTACCAAAGAGGAACTTTCAATAAAGGGTAACTTAGATGTTGATATGAATGATGATTCATGGTTAGACAACATTGTTGACACCATTACAGGAAAAGAACCTGCAGCAGAGATCCAAAAAGATGAAAACATCAATACTGCAGGGGGTAAGACCGACGAATAGGACATAGCTATTGAAATTGCAACTGTCAATACATCAACAAATATGCATATATTAATAGATGCTATTGATATACAGTCAAGCTAGGATAAATCATCTAAGAAAGATGATGATATACCCAAGGATATGGGTACTGATGAAAACCAAGGTGCATCCAACAATCCTAAGGATACAGATACTGAAATGAAGGATGCAACTAATGAGCAGCAAGATGTATCAAAAGGACAACAGAAAGAGGTAGATAAAACAACAGAGGATACATCAAGAAAGGTTGAAGAGCAAGATAAGAGTGAGGAAGTTAAGAAAAATGAGGAAATGAAACAAAAAGAAGATTCATCTGTTGAAACACCCAAGGTACGTGAGGAGACATCTTCACCAATCTAGATGGTGAACACTGAACAAGTACAAAAGGATGCCTCATCCTCTCGACACTCACCAACTAAGTCAACTCAATCACAAGCCTTACAAATGGTGGTACATCAATCTACAACCCAACCAAAGAAGAAGAAAAAGAAAAAAGTAAATAAGGATATATTGGCTGTAACACTTGATGAGGTCATTGAAGTTCCAAACTGGGATATTACCACATTGGACAGTGACAAACTTCAAGAGTTTGGAGTGCTCTGTCAGAGGAAAGCCATATAGAAGAAGATGATCCAAGAACATAGAGAAAACATGGCACTTGACAAGGCTAAAGAGATAATCCACCAACTGGTTCCTAAAGTGAAAATTGATGAAAATACTTCAGTTAAGGAACAAATTTCTGTTCTCACCGACGCTATAATTAAACAAGGTATAGAGGTAGATCAGGGAATGGAAGAGCAAGAAGAAAAGAAATATCAATTCAAGCTAATTGATAAAATCAGCCAAGAAGTGGCACTAAACAAGGTAAATCTCTCAGAGCTCAGTGATGAATTGGAGCCAATGATTGCTGAAGCAATCACCTTAGTTCAGAAAATGTGTACACTAGAGAAATATGGAATAGAGAACAGTGACAAACTTGTAGAAATTGACTCAAATATCACAAAGAGTGCACAAATCCTAACCTCACAAGCTGACATCATAAAGGCACATCATGACAT
Source organism: Thuja plicata (assembly GCA_018584345.1). Classification (NCBI taxonomy): domain Eukaryota; kingdom Viridiplantae; phylum Streptophyta; class Pinopsida; order Cupressales; family Cupressaceae; genus Thuja; species Thuja plicata. Next base: position 1,439,428 of record MU227994.1, on the reverse strand, counting down.
GGTCATTGAGGAAAATAGGCTAAGGAAAGAAATATGGGAAGTTGAGACTCAATTCAGAGGTGAGAACACAAAACTTCAAGCACACATTCTACCAAATCTTACAATTCTACAGCAGCATATTTCTAAAGAAAGAAATCTAATAGAAACCCCAGAGATGTCTATAGTAGACAACATCTATGATATCCATGTAAGGATTTCACTAGAGCACATAGCTCTAGAAATCCTGAAGGAGAAATGGGAGAAAATGATGGAGGAAGTCAAGTCCTCACATTCCCACCCTTTTGAAAATTTGTAAGTACCTTTGCCTTTAGAATCAAAAAAGGAGGAAAGGCAATGTATATAGTTATGTACAATACATATATCAGTTGAAAAAGAGAAGATAAATGATATATATATATATACTTACACTTACCGACATATACATAGGGGGAGTCATTCAAATGACTAAGGAAGAAGTATACACAGGTGTACATACTAATACACTCAGTATGTTTCACATTTAATGTTTTTGATACTAATGTCAAAGGGGGAGATTGATGAAATTATTTTTCCATTAGTATACTCACTGAAAAACAAGACAGCAAGCATTACTGGCGAACCACAAGCAGTACCGGTGAAATGCAAGCATACCTGACAGAACAAAGATTTTGAGAAAATGCTAAGTATAAAAGTGACAAGCATCACCAGCGACCACAAGCATCACTGTTGACCACAAGCATTATCGTCGACATAGTTTTTAGAACTAACCTGATAGAAATAGAAAAGGCATACCCGATGACAAGTTCAAGAAAGGAACACCGACGATCAAGAAAACTGACGATCAGAACTGATAGACAGATCAAGAACCCGCAAATTGTGGATTTGAGTTTTACACGATGGTTAAAGCAATGTAATTCTATTTATAGAGTTTTGTTTTTCTTTAAATCAGAATTTGATGGTCATGCAAGCTTTATGTAAATGCTTTAAAGCATCCTAACGGATCTAAAGCATATCTAACTAAAGATCAAGGTCAAGTTGTAAACCTTGGATCTAGAGTTAACTTGCGCTACATGAATCAAGAATTGAACCTAAATGTGTATAAATAGATGTTCATACTCAATTGTGAGAATATGATTTATTTATTATTGATAGCCATGAAGAGCCTATAAGGAGCAGAAGGAAGAATTCATGCAAAGATCATAAACAAAGTATATCAGTTATCAAGAACACACAGAGGCTACCAACGAGCAGACAAAGGTACTATTCAATCATGGAAGGATGATTACTTATATGTATGAAGCTTTATTGGATCTGTTATCAACAATTGAAGATTGCATTTATCATCAAATCAAAGACTTATGTAGTTGCATTCTAACAAGTGCATCACATCTAAAATCCTTTTGTAGAAGGTGGACTTAACCATTCTTTCCAAATCTCTTAACAAGGTACACACTTAACAGTGTTGCTAAAGCTTAAAATGAAGTAGATATTAATAGGTCTGCACTGTAATACTCCTAACAGGGTAGGTCATTAGAAGTGACCAATTTTAAGCCTTAACCAACCCCTTCTTATCTACAAATAGTGAAGTTTTGTGGGTAACAATCCCCACTGTAGTTTTTACTTCCTTAATAGGAGTTTTCTGTGATATCATATCTTGTGTCATGTGTTATCTATTTTCATGAATGTTTCTATTATTGTTACATATCAAAAAAATGTATGATATGATTTCATATGCATAAAGAAAGATGAACAGTTAGATAAGATAAAATTACAAAATGATGACTAAGGGTTAATGGGCTAAACAAGAAAAGTGTTAGAGGTACTGATTCACCCCTCCCCTCTCAGTACATCATCTCAATATAATTCCAACAATTGTAATCAGAGCTAAGTCTCTCTCTTGAAAAGCTTAAAGACTTGAGAGAAAAGATCAGAGCAATGGACAAGTTCAGACTGGACATGACTATTGAGAATGAGCAGTTACAAATGCAAACAAACTTTGAGCAGTATAAGGAGGCGAAGATAAAACTAAGAAAACTTCTTGATGAAAGAAAAATGATGGCAACCAGGTTGAATGAGAAAGACAACAAAGAAATGGAAATACAAGAGTACTTTGAAACAACAGAATCATCATTGAGCAAAGCTTCAAACGCATCAGTTGAATAAATTACAAGTATGCATGAGATCAATCTACATCTGACAGATCAAATCAAGATGCTGCAAATTGGTCAAGAAACTCAAATGGTAAAAATGATTGATGTTATGAACGATGCAAGAAAAGCTGAAAATGAAAGAACACTAGCCATTGATGATAGGAGGAAAATTACAGAAAAAATACAAGTGAAAGAATCAGAGATTCAAAGACTCACTAAGCATCACCATGATGTCACCAACCAGATTATTCTTATGAGCCAAGAAGAAAATAGATTAAATATAGAACTCATTGAAAGAGTATAGATCATAGGTGAGCTAAGAGAAGAGAATGAGAAATTGAAGCATGAAATCAAAGTCCAAAATCAACAAAATGAATTAATCAAAAAGGCTGAGGACAACAACCGAAGGATGGATGATTTTCTTGATGGAAAAACAAGAGTCAACAACTACATATGATTAGGATACAATGAGAATGGAGAATCCTCTAATCAATCTAATAAGAGGAATGCTTTCACAACCCCAAGATCCAAGAAGCTGTCATGCAATCACTGTGGAAAACTAGGCCACACCTCAAACATCTGCAGAAGCAAAATGAAAGGTATTTCTCAAGCACAATCTACTTT
>MU227994.1:1395151-1436092 GCA_018584345.1 Thuja plicata | reverse complement strand
TGCATTATCACAAGTTTTACTATGCATCAGTTCCATTATACATAGTTCATATTGTAATATTAGCATGAATAAAGATGCAATACATTGTTATGTACTAAACTATTGAAAAGCAACCATCGGTTATTGGCCGGCACAATCTGCATCGGTGAAAACACACAAAAAAGTTAGTAAGACTTACCAGAATGTATCAGTCATTACACAAGCTGAGTGTAACATGACAGATGTCAGTAAACACTAAATCTATAAAAGCTATCATCGCAACATCACCGACGAGCATCGATGAAGTCTTCAAACTGCTAGCTACCTTGATGCTTTGCATAAACACCGACGGTGTTATGAATGTCCTTACCAAAAAAAGCAGTCTTCATAAACCGATGAGTTGATAAGCATTAATGACAACTTAGGGCACCAAAAAGAATAAAATCCTGATGGGAAAGCTCATTTTCACACACACAATTTTTGAGCAGAGCAGAGCAATTTTCATGCAGTTTGAGAAGTGACCCAATAGAAGGAATATACAGAGCATTCAGATTAAAAGTAAATCACAGACATTCAATAAGTTAATCCACCCACTGATAGCACTATTTTGATTTATGAAAATCCCCAAATATCAAATATGATGGCATCAACGTCTAGGGTAGAGAAAATCAAGGTTGACAAGAAGAAACCTTACAGACTAGTTAGTAGAGGGGCATGTGCTAAACCCAAATATAAGTTACATCCTTAGATAGCCTCTCAACCAGACAATTCCATAGCATTCTCCCAAATCCCAGCTAGGGTTTTATTGGTCAAGGATGTTAGGTCCTATATTCACTGTAAGATCTCAGAGATAGGAGATCTAGACCTTGATAACGCCCATGTGGCACTTTGAGATGAAGGTGGAAAGCTCAAAGAAGAGAATAAACACTTGGAAGTTAAGGGACTGACAAATGCACTTCATTTTTTGAGGGTTTTCAAAACATAGTGGATCAAAATTGTTCTAAGCAGAGTCCAAAACAATGCTCTATGGATGAACAAACCCAAGGCTATAACAAAGGATGTTATACATGCCATGACTGGTTATCCAACAATAGACAAACCTTAGGCTCACAAACGTCCACCTCTTGCAGAAGTGGAAAGGTTAACCGGTGCAAAATCAGACAAGAGGGCACTAAAAGTAAATACTATTACCAACGCAGAGCTGAAATTTGGAGCATGCGTAGTTGGATATAAGATATTCCAAGCTAGCAGAATGAAGAACATTTCTAGCACTGCAATGAGCACAACATATAAGATCATCAAACATGGGAAGAAGATGGATCTGGAAGAGATCCTATTGCATCAATTTGAGGAGAACATGTGCACCATAAGGTCCTCAAGGACAAATACATGTAAGTTTGGTTCTCTTATAATGTGTATATTCTTCTACTTCGAAGAGTACTTTCCTTCAATAGGAAAAGTAGCATGGTACACAAGTAGACTGATCACCATGAAAATAAGTAAATTCAGAGAATCACTTGGTATAGAATTTGACAATGTAATGCATGAGTATTTCAAAGCCATTAAGGAAATGCTACAAGCTAGGAGTAGAATTCCTGAAAGTCTGATAGAGGAATACCAAGAAGATATTTGTTTTATGGTGGATATAGATTTCACCTACATTCAAGTTGTAGTTCCTAGGAAATCATGGCTTGAAAAGCTTGATTATGAAATTAAAATTGGAACAACAATAGAATGCATTTAGGCATTATTAAATGAACCCGTTGAAAAAAAACAACTAAGATTCGACACATATGAGGAAGCCAAAATAAAGATTAAATAAAATCTTTTTGTCAAGAAGGTTGTCAAGTAGTCTAAAACAATGGTCAAGAATTTGTAAAAGAAATTGAATATATCTTCTGATGGAGAAGAAGAAGAGGGTAAGGAGGAACAACAGTGTAAGGTGGAAGACACCGAGGAACAACTTCCCATTGTTGAAATAGAAGAGAAACAAGAATCAAAGGAAGAGAAATATGATTCACCACCTCCTCCTCCATCTAAAAAGGCGAGAACTAGAAGCCAAATAGCACAAGATGCTATTCCCTCTCCCATGGTAAAAGGGAAGGTGTACAAGAGGAAACCTGCACCTCAAAAAGCTAAACAACCAACTAGGGCACCTGCAAAGAGAAGAAAATATGTTCAGACTGATGAGGACATAGAAGATTCAGCTATGGATGAACCTGATGTTGTCATACTAGAAAAGGAAAAAGCAAAGGTTACATCTCCATTTGATGACATTGATAGCATATGTAAGTACATTTCTAAAGCTGCATCTGTTGGACATCCAAAAATTAATAAATGGTTAAGATGGGATACTGTAGAACAAAATAAGATTGAAGATGTACTTATTGCTAAGATGTGCAAACATTATTATGTCCCATTAAAGTTCAGAAGACAAAATGTTCCACAAGAAATTTTGGATAAGATATCCTCTAGATTCACTTTTGTACTTCTGTGTCTGTAAGTAAATACTGAATTGCTTATTGTAGAGTTTACTTAATAAGTGATAACTAAATACATACTGAGATATATTAAAATGAATTAATAAGATGTGTCTTCACCCATGATTGAGTGCTACTATAGAATAATATGGTGTTGAGAAGATTCTAGTTCCCTCAAGTGGTACCTGGCATAGTTTGTGGCCTTGTCAGTTTGACAGGTCATTGGCTCCGTGTATGGTCACTTAAGTTCTAGAATCCATATGGATTGCTAGGAAAAAACTTAAGGGTTAGACGTACATGATGACACCTTCCTTTACACAGTCTATATTTCCTATGTATGTTAGTTGCCTTTGGATTAGTGAGTCTTACCTTTCTTTATGTATAGTACACCTGGATTAGAGAGCTACCATGATCCCTTTCTTAGTGGTTATTCCTTATTGGTTTTGGATATCTGAGTGGTGTCTGTTGTTATCTCCTCATCACAGTGGGGTGGACCTTTGTGGTTCCATAGGGATGGGTGGTAGTGATTCTTTACCCATTGAGATTTGACGTCCTTGTACTAGGTGCTTGATGACTCTTTGCAGATGAGCTCTTTTTGTTCCTTCATTATTGATTATGTAATTTCATTGTTGGAAATCTTGTATTAGAGTATCGCATGTGACACCTAATCTAGATATTGTATATTAAGTAGATTATGTGATACCTAATCTGACATGTGCAGTGGATGTGAGTTTATGGTGGTTTCATGGTTATGCATGAGGATTGTAATTTATAGTTTTGTAAGTTGGAATTGTCATATCTATTCAAATGGAATCTTTTGTTATAAAGTTAGTTGTGTTTTGCTTTAAGTAATTCAACATCATGGAACCCTTGAGTTGTGTAATCTATGTGAGTGTATGACATGTGTATAAATGGTACTTGCTTCCGCATTAATGTATGTCTCTTTATGTAAACTATTTTTAAAAAAATATTCAGTAAACATAATACCATTTTCTAGGTTAATCTCTCTTGGGTTCCTTGGCGGGGCGTTACATATGGTATAATAGCCCTAGTTTCTACACTAGGAATTCTGGGAATTGTACGCTCATTAGGTTGTGTCTAGCTTGAACTTAAAACTAAAACATAGACATACAAAACATATGTTTTCAAATTATTACTTTATGGTTATATTCATTCTTTAGTTTATGATTCGAGCTATGTGGTGATTTTTGTATCTATCTCTATTTATTTCAGGTATCATTCCTGAAACAAGAGACACTAGAGGCCATGGTAGAGGTGGGTCTAGTACCTATGGAAAAGGTGCCTGTGGGAGAGGTAGGCATCCTAGCCCCTCCACGAGTGTCAGGTAGGAGGTTAGTCAACAACATGATAGAGGTGATCAGAGGAGAGAGGGTCAGGATGAGTCAGGGGGATTGGATACTAGAAAGATACTTCATGTTATCCTAGATCATCTTCCTAAGAGAGCTAGAGTGGAGTAGGATGTATCTCATCACTCCCATCATGAGGAGAGGAAAAGGGAGAGATCTAGGAACCCTCGTAGGAGGAATTTTACAGTGGACCTGGAGGTGGTTGCAGAAAACCACATGAGGGACTTGACAAGAGGAAAGCCTGTTCCTTTCAATGGATAGGAATCTGGTTTGGAGGTAGAGACTTTGCTGATAGCCTTAGATAGGGTCTTTGCAATGCACCCCTTTAGTATAATACTAAAGAGAGATATGTCATGATGCAGTTGTCACATTTTGTGGCCATTTGGTGGAAGATTGAGGAAGAGAAGCTAGGTCTTCATATGGACACAGTTACATGGGAACTCTTTCTTGAGAAATTTAGAGAGAGGTTCCTTTCTGATCAGTGGAGACAACAGAGGGCCGATGAGTTCCATAATTTGAGATATATGACATTGATAGTAGAGCAGTATGAGCATCCTTTTTATGAGCTCAAGCAGTACGCTAGATATAGCCAAGACTCCACACTGATTATACAAGACTTTGTGTGAGGGCTTAGTGCCCACATCTTGGGGGATGTAAAGCTCTTTGAGCCTACAAACCTGCAAGCTATAGTTATTAAAGCCACTCTAGTGGAGGCTAACTTGGCATCAGGACATGGAGGTTGATAGGGTGGCCAGACTGGTGGGGCATCTGGAGCAGGCTATAAAGGTAACCAGTCGCAGGGCGCTGAGAACTTCAAGAAGTCATATAATTATTACAGAGGTAACCAGAACCAGAGTCACAACTAGCAGCAGTAGCAGAAGGCTGCACCTCCTACCTAGAGTGGTAAGAGCATCAGGAGTGGACAACACTGTAGGCATAATCATTCCAACCATCCAGCACAAAGCGCACAACCTAGTGCAAGTAGAGGGAGTGTTTGGTAGTCGAGTGCACCCTCCAATGGGAGAGGCAATTTCAGAGGCTTAGGATGTTTCACTTGTGGTCAGTTTGGCCACATTACGGTGAATTGTCCACAGAGGGAACCATAATGATCCACATAGAGGCTAGCAGCCTTGGAGCCTATAGTAGGAGGGGGATCACATAGAGTGTTTGTAGCCTTGGATCATAGATAGGCAGAACATCAGGGGACAGTTATTGAGATTTTAGGTACTATTCGGGGCACCTATATTTCTATATTGTTTGATTCAAGAGTGACCGATTCTTTTATATCACATTTTCTTGTTGAGCATTATGGGATAGTGGCTACAAAGCAAGCATTAGGTTGGCAAGTGGAACTAGCCTCAACAGCTAAGATAGCTACAGATTCCTTGGTTCGTAATTGTGAACTGAACCTAGGGAAGTTCATTACCTCGGTTGACCTTTGTGTGATTCCTTTGGGATCATATGGGGTTGTCTTAGGAATGGATTGGTTGGGAGCTCATGGAGCTAATATAGATTGTAGATGGAAGAACATCCTTTGCAAGGATGATGATGGTAAGGAGTGTCAGATTATGAGGATTCCTCAACCCATATCCCTTCGCATGATATCCTCTATGCAACTGAAGTGATGTATGCGAAAGGGTTGTCATATGTTTGAAGTATCTATGTATGAGATAGATGGTATAGAGAGTGAAGTCAAGACATTAGATCATCCTATATTGCAAGAGTTCATTGATGTATTCCCTAGTGAGATTCTAGTTATGCCACCAAAGTGTGACATAGACTTCCACATAGAACTTGTGCCAGGAGCAGAGTCTATATCTAGAGCTCCATATCAAATGACCACTCATGAGTTGAGTGAGTTGAAACTGCAATTAGAGGAGTTGTTGGAAAAAAGGAGCATCCTCCCTAGTGTATCTCCTTGGGGAGAAATTTTCCTCTTTGTCAAGAAGAAGGATAGATCATTACGCTTGTGTATCGACTATAGATATTTGAACAAGGTAACGATCAAAAATAGGTACCCATTGCCACACATAGATGACCTATTTGATCAGATCAAGGGAACCAAACCACCAGTTGTAGATTGAGGATGCAGATATCCACAAGGAAGCATTCTATACATGCTATGGACACTATGATTTTACTGTGGTTCCTTTTGGGTTGACGAATGCTCCATCGGTATTCATGTGCCTGATGAATTGAGTATTTTGAGAGTACCTTGATCGCTTTGTGCTCATATTTTTGGATGACATTGTGATTTATTCTAGATCCATGGAGGAGCATGAAGAGAATCTTTGGGAAGTTTTGTAGTGCCTTAGGAAGACTCAACTTTATTCCAATCTGGCTAAGTGTGATTTCTTCCAGTCAGAGGTATAGTATCTTGGTCATGTTATCTCTGGAGAAGGTATCTCAGTAGATCCTTCAAAGATTTAGGATATTGTGGAGTGGCCAGCACCCACTAATGTGTTTGAGGTATGTAGCTTCATGGGTTTTGCGAGTTACTACCGCAGGTTCATGAAGATTTTCTCTAGGGTGGCAGACCCAATTACTTCTCTTCAAGGGAAAATGAAGAAGTTTGTTTGGACAGAGAAGTGTGAGGAGGATTTTCAGAGCCTTAAGGTGTGTTTGACTAGCGCACCTATCCTAGCTATGCCTAATCTAGTGGGAGATTTTGTAGTGTGTGCTGATGCATCATTAGAGGGGATTGGAGTAGTCCTCATGTAGGATGGGTGATTGATTGCCTATGAGTCTTGCAAACTAAAATATCATGAGCTTAATTACCCTACTCACTATTTGGAGTTAGTTGCGGTTGTCCATGCATTGGTACGGTGGAGACACTTTCTTTTGGGACATTGGTTTGAGCTTCATAGCGATCACCGTAGCCTTTAGTACATCTTTACCCAGCCTAATCTAAATCCTAGATAGAGAAGGTGGATGGAGTTCCTTTGTGAATATGACTTTGAGATAAAGTATATTTAGGGAAATGAAAATGTAGTTGCGGATGCATTGAGTCGCAAGCGACAGGCCATTCTAGCATTAACTCTTAGTGTGGAATTGAGGAGTAGGATTCTCCAGTAACTTCCTAGAGATAGCTTGTATTAGGAGGTGAAGGCAAAGATAGAGTTAGGGATACCCTTGGAGGGCAGATTTTGTAGTTATGTTTTGGAGTTAGATGGTTTATTACGTCATATGAGCCGGATCTATGTACCACCATTGGATGATTTGCATACATTAGTGTTATCCAAGGCTCATCATGCACCCTATTCAACACATCTAGGTGTCAAGAAGATGCACACTGATACTCGACAGTTTTACCATTGGGCTGGTATGAAGAGGGATATTGTAAACTTTTTGGCTCGATGCATAGAGTGTCTGAGGGTCAAGGTGGATCATCAGCATCCAGCACGACTCCTTCAGCCAAATCTCATTCCATATTGGAAGTGGGATATTATTTCTATGGATTTCATAGTTGGATTGCCTATGAGTCCTCGCAGACACGATGCTATCATGATGACCATTGATCGGTTAACCAAGGTGGCTCATTTATCTCCTATGAGATCATCATATACAAGAGCTTTTGTATCCCGAGTCTTCATGCAGGATATCATGAGACTTCATGGCATTCCTCTCTGGATTATATCAGATTGAGATCCTATATTTACGTCAGCTTTGGACATCATTACAGCTTGATCTTGGTGCTCAACTAAATTTTAGTTTAACGTACCATCCTAAGACTGATGGACACACAGAGTGGGTGAACCAGGTTCTTGAGGACATGTTGAGGATGTTAGAATAGTCCCAAAGGATAACTGAGAGAGAGAGGGGGGGTGAATCAGTTATCAACCAATATAAATTATTTTCTTCTTATTAACTTCAGAATACAATAAATTAAATGCTCATTCAGATAACACAGTACTCAACACACAATTTGATTATGGGGAAACCAAATGGTAAAAACCCCGGTGGGAATTAGCACCCACAATGAACTATACTTGTTTATAGTAATCCTAGTTAGAAGATATTTCAACCTTGTTAGGAGTTTTACTTTACAATACAATAAGTATAGTGACCTAGTTAAGGGTTTGACCCTATTAGGAGTCTTTTACAAATAACCCTGTTAGGGGTGAGGGCTCACTGTCCAAAAGCTCACTGCTTCAATGGTGAAGGCTACAACCTTCTGTAGAATAGATATGCACTATATGTGATGATGAACTATATTGTAGACCTACTATCTTTATCAGTTCCAATATATATTAATCTTCTACTTCTTCTTCACATAGATTCTTGATGAATGAACTACAACTAATATTCTGCTCTGTACATTTTCTGTCTCTTTTTGTATCATTCACACTTAGCGTATCACGAATGAATTTCTATAAGTATCTTCCTAAAAGTATGAGATCATGGGACCTGTAAGAAAACTCTTCATAACATCCTTGTTGGCTTTACCAATCACACAAGCATAATTACAACCGTGCAAATATAAATTGAATAGATGGGATGCTTCACTAAGTTGGCTTCACCAAATTAACTCAAACTTTGTAATCTTCTTGAAACATGTTTGGAACCTTTAGATAACTATCACCAACTCATAACTAATCATGAATATAAACATGCATATCCTGAAGATAGGCACAACTCAAGTAACACGTTAAATATGTTGGCTCTAAACATATACTCTTTCAGAACTGTAACTACCACTAACAAAACTACACAACTTGATTGAAACATCATATCTAGATCTATGTGTATGAACATAACATACTAAACATGTCTACAACATGTATCTAACCACACAAGGCTTGATATCATCATTCTGATAAGTACATACAGAATCACTACTGTGTATTATATGTTGTCATCAATGACAAACATACAATCAATCAACTGCACAGAAACAAATCTCCAACAATATCCCCCTTTGACATTGATGGAAACATATGATATTAAAAACATCTTCAACACATGGTGTCTTCTTTCTTTTACAATATTCTCAGTATCCTCATCAAATATTTCTCTACACTGCTTCAGTTCTTCTGACTATTTTAATACTCCCCCAGAGTATATGCTCCCCCTTACTATATAATCCCCATTTGACATCAATGGAAAAGGGTGCCATAAACCATTAAGCATAGGTACTACTCTAGAAGTAGAGTAGTCAACCATTTATCAGTCACACAAGACTGATGTTCTTCCTATATTTTCTAATCAAACTTAGGAGAGGGAATTACTCCCAACTTCTCTCTAAGATACACAAAAGTATATTTTGATAAAGGATTTGTGAAAATATCTTCCAACTATTCTTTGGTGCTTACATAATCCAATTTCACTTCTTTTTCTGTAACCTTTTCTCTTAGAAAATGATACTTGATCTCTATGTGTTTTGTCTTTGTGTGCATCACAGGGTTTTTAGACATGCTAATAGTGCTAGTGTTATCAAAGTGAATAACAATAGAATAATCAACCTGAATACCAAAGTCTTTAACCATCTACTTGATCCAAACCATGGTTGAACAATTCAGTGCTACTGCAACATATTTAGCTTTTACTGTTGACTGAGAAATATATTTCTGCTTCTTGCTAATCCAAGAAACCAACCTATTTCCAAGAAATACTACTCCTCCTGAAGTACTCTTCCTGTCATCAATACAACCTACCCAATCTGCATTTGTATACACATGAAGTTGTACATTCTTTGATTTAGGATACCATAAACCATAGTCTATAGTTCCCTTTAAATATCTAAATATCCTCTTGATTTCCATTAGGTGATTCTACTTGGGTTCAGCTGTAAATATTCCAACAATGCCAATTGTATTAGATATGTCAGGTCTAGATTGAGTTAGATAAATGAGTTTTCCAATCATAGATTTGTACAATGTCTTATCAACTGTTGTGGAATCATCATCTTTTGAGAGCTTTCTTCTTGTAATAATAGGAGTGCATACTGGCTTACAGTCTTCCATCTTAAAGGTCTTCAATATTTCCTTCACATATTTTGACTAATTGATGAATATACCCTTATCTGTCTGCTTTACATTTAGTCCCAAAAAGTATTTTATAGGACCAATCATGCTCATTTCAAATTTATTCTACATTTATTTTGCAATTGCTACACTAAGCTTGTCATTACCTCCAAACATAATGTCATCAACAAATATGACAACTAGTAGTAATCCATCAGGTGTCTCTCTTGTGAATAAGTTACAATCTACTACACCTTTCGTGAATCCAATATTGGTAAGATAACCATCAAGTCTCTCATACCAAGCTCTTGGGGCCTATTTAAGACCGTAGAGAGATTTCTTCAATCTGCATACCATGTATGGTTCATCTGAAAGATTAAATCCTTCAGGTTATTCTATGTAGACTTCTTCCTTCAAGTCACCATTCAGAAAAGCTGACTTTACATCCATTTGATAAAATTTAAAGTCTTTGAATGTTGCATAGGCCAAGAACAATTTTATGACTTCCAGTCTGCTCACAGGGGCAAATGTATCAGTGTAGTCTATTCCTTCTCTCTGTGCATATCCTTTACATACCAATCTCACTTTTTTTCTTACTATTGTACCTTCTTCATTCATCTTGTTTCTGAAGATCCACTTTGTTCCAATTACATTTTTGTCACTAGGTCTAGGAACCAATTCCCATGTCTTATTCTTAATTATCTGATCTAATTATTCTTTCATTGGATTCTTCCAATCAGAATCATTACAAGCATCTTCAACACTTAAAGGTTCAATCTGTGAAAGTAAACATACCTCTTCATCCATTGTTAGAATTTTTTCTTTTGATCTGGTCAAAACACTACTGCTTTGATCTCCAATGATATCATCTTTAGAGTGGTATCTAGATGTGAATTTAGGAACCTTAGGTGTTATTTCTTCTTCTGTAATCTGTGATTCTTCTCTACTTGAATCAAGGTCATTGCATGAGACATCAATGCAATCAAACATTTCTTCAATAAAAGTATCTTTGCTGGTAGGCCTGGGTTCATCTTCAATCATAGGTGCATATTCATAGTACCTTTCTTGGACCATGAAATTTTCATCAATCTTTACATGAGTACTTTCAATTATCTTTTTCAATCTCAAATTGAAACATCTGTATGCTTTGCTTTTAGTAGAGTAACCAAAGAAAATACCTTCATCGCTTCTTGCATCAAACTTACCAACACCATCATCTCTCTTAATGTAGCACTTGCTATCAAAGATTCTGAAATATTTCACTGTAGGTACATTACCAAACCAAAGTTCATAAGGTGTTTTTTCCACGCCTAGCCTTAGTTGTGTTTTGTTGATAGTATAGACTAATGTATTTACTTCATCTCTCCAATATGTGTATGCAAATTTTCTTTAAATCATCATAGTGCGTGCCATATCAAGTATGAATTTTTCCTTCTTTTTGTAATCCCATTCTATTGAGGGGTTCGAGGAGCACTCAACTGTCTTTTTATTCCATGTTCTTCAGAGTAGTCATAAAACTGATCAGAGATGAACTCTCCTCCTCTATCTAATCTCAGACATTTTAGTTCTAATCCAGATTCATTCTCAACCTTAGCTTTGAATATTTTGAACTTCTCAAAGGCTTGTGACTTCTCTTTTAAGAACGCAACCCACATCATCCTTGAAAAATCATCAACAAATAAAATGAAATACCTTTCTCTGTAGTATGATCTTGTTTGAGTAGGACCACATAAATCTATATGCACTAGGTCTAATTTGTTTTCAACTGAGTCTTGCTTGCTTCTGAAATAACTCCTTACATGCTTTCCCATAATGTATTCCCTACATTTTGTGTCTACTAGTCTTGCAATACTAGGAATATCTCTAACTGCTTTGACATTGCTTATTTTTACTATGTTATCAAAATTGATATGGCAAAGTCTCTTGTGCCATAACCAACTGTCATCCACTTTTGCAACAAAACAACTTACATCTGAATTGAGTTGAAAAACATTACCTTTTGTTTTTTATCCTGATGCAATCATGTCTCCATCTTTTTTGCTAATGATGCACTTGTTGTCTTTGAACTCCAAATGATAAGCTTTGTCAAGTAGCTGTCCAACACTTAATAGATCCTGATGCAGTCCATCAACATGCAAGACATCATCTGTCTTATTCTTTCCATCTAGGGTGATGGATCCTCTACCTATGATAGGTTTGGGAGTGTTATGTCCAAATATAACCATACCACATTTGTATTTTTCCAGATGAACAAATCTGTCTTTATCATCTGTCATGTGGCTAGAACAACCACTGTCAAGGATACAATCAGTTATTATGTCTACTTTGGAAATTAGGGCTAACTCTTTTTCTTCCTTTTCATCTGCAATGTCCATTTCCTCGATCAAATTTTCTATGTCTCTAAGGGAAACGAATCTAATTTCATCCTCTCCTGAATTTTCATCAGTTACACCTTATTCAGCATGATAACATTCCTTCTTATATTTAAGTTTGTAATCAGATCTAAAATTTTTGACTCTTGTGGGACACTTAGATGCAAAGTGACCAATCTTGTTGCACGAAAAACATTTGAATGGAAGCTATCCTTCATATTTTCCTTTTCCTTTCTTTTCTCTTTTAGCAATCATAACAATGATATCTTCTAGTTCTTCATCAACTTATTCTTTTTCATTAAGAGTAGAGATGTGTAAGGATTTCTTACCATGGACTGAGGCTTTGAAAGTTGTTTCAATTTTAGGTTCAGTCTTCAATCTTGATATGTCAAATGCAGATATTTTACTAATCAAAGTCTCTCTCTTGAAGTCTTATGAGAATTGCATGGTTTCATCTAGAATACTTATCTTATTTTCATAGTCTGATGTTAAAGTAGTCAACAACTTGTCCATTATATCTTCCTCTGATATTTCTCCACCATTGTTTTTGATTCCAAAATCTGCTTCATTTATCCTCTGATTGTAGGCTCTAATGTTCTCTTCAGGTAACATCTCAAGACTATTGTATTTATTTTTCCATGTCTTCCTATGTTCATTCTTTTCTTGAATATCTCCTTCAAACATATCTTCTAAATACTTCCATATGGTGTATGCTCTGTCAATTTTATTGATCTCAAAAAATTCACTATCGGATAGGGCACTGATTAGGGATTCTTTAGCAATTGCATTATTGGTAAATGTCTCCTTTTTTCTATTAGTAGCATCATTCTTTGCAAGGTCTTTCAGAGATGGAATAACAACTTCTTGTGTAGCTATCTCAAAGATCTCAAAGCCAACACATTGTAGATGTGTTATCATTTTGTTTTTCCAATCTAGATAATTTTCTCCATCAAACTTAGGTCTCTCTTTTCTGAAGTATGCCATCTAATCTACCTTAAGCTGTTAGGCTTCTTCTCCAAGGTGCTTGGCTATGATACCAATTGTTAGAATAGTCCCAAAGGATAACTGAGATGGGGGGGGGTGAATTAGTTATCAGCCAATATAAATTCTTTTCTTCTTATTAACTTCAAAATATAATAAAGTAAATGCTCATTCAGATAACATAGTACTCAACACACAATTTGATTACGAAGAAACCAAATGGTAAAAACCCCGGTGGGAATTAGCACCCACAATGAACTATACTTTTTTATAGTAATCCTAGTTAGAAGATATTTCAACCCTATTAGGAGTTGTACTTTACAATGCAATAAGTATAGTGACCTGGTTAAGGGTCTGACCCTGTTAGAAGTCTTTTACAAATAACCCTTTTAGGGGTGAGGACTCACTGTCCAAAAGCTCACTACTTCAAAGGTGAAGGCTACAACCTTATGGAGAAAATATATGCACTATATTTGATGATGAATTGTAGAGTAGAACTACTATCTTGATCAATTCCAATGTATTGCAATCTTCTACTTCTTCACATAGATTCTTGATGAATGAACCACAACTAATATTCTGCTCTATACATTTTCTATCTTTTTTTGTATCATTCACACTTAGCGTATCATGAATGAATTTCTATAAGTATCTTCCTCAAAGTATGAGATCATGTGACCTATAAGAAAACTCTTCATAACATCTTTGTTGGATTTACCAATCACGCAAGCATAATTACAACCACGCAAATATAAACTAAATAGACGCGACGCTTCACTAAGTCGGCTTCACCAAATTAACTCAAACTTTTTAATCTTCTTGAAATACATTTGGCACCTTTAGATAACTATCATCAACTCATAACTAATCATGAATATACACATGCATATCCTGAAGATAGGTGCAACTCAAGTAACATGTTAAATACATTGACTCTAAACAGATACTCTTTCAGAACTGTAACTGCCACTAACAGAATTACACAACTTGACTGAAACATCATATCTGGATCTGCGTGTATGAACATAATATACTAAACATGTCTAGAACATGTATCTAACCACGCAAGGCTTGATATCATCATTTTGATAAGTACATACAGAATCACTACTGTGTATTATATGTTGTCATCAATGACAAACATACAATCAATCAACTGCACAGAAACAAATCTCCAATAGAGGATGTATGTCATGGATAGACAGACTCACTAGGAGAACTACTTGTACCTAGTGGAGTTTGCATACAATAATAGATATCACAGTTCTATTGGCATGACACATTTTCAAGCATTGTATGACTGTCCTTTTTGTAGGCCTTTGAGCTGGGACAGATTGGAGGACCATATTCTTCTTGGTCTGGAGATGCTTCGGGACATGGAGTAGTAGGTAGTGCGGATACAAGAGCATTTGGTGACTGCATATGATAGACAAAAGATGTATATAGATGCTCATAGGGTGGATAGGCAGTTTGTAGTCAGAGATAAAGTGTTCCTGAGAGTGCTCCCATGGAAGAGTTTGATCCGTTATGGAAAGGGTTGGATGTTGGCACCTCGCTTTGTGGGACCGTTTGAGATCCTAGAGAGGATAGGACCAGTTTCTTACTGACTTGCTTTGCCACCTAGCCTATCACACATCCATGATGTTTTTCATGTTTCAGTTCTTAGGAGATACATTCCTGACATTGTGCATGTACTTGATTGAAATGCATTACAGGTCGAGGATGGGCAGCTCACTTTGGAGCCAATACATGTTCTGGAGCAGCGAGGTGTCACCCTCAGGGGTCACACCATAGAGTAGGTAAGGTTCCAATGGGACCCAAATGATGAGTCTTTAGCGACTTGGAAGGATGCAGCTAGATTACAGGATTTATAACCCTACTTTTTTACGGGTTCTAGAAGTAAGCCTAATCCTAGGGGGGGTGGATGTAATAGCCACCCATATTTTTCTTTCAGCTTATGTTACCGTACTCTTTTAGGTAGTGGTTTCAGTTGATTGGCCGAATTCTTTTAGGCTACATTTCATGTGAGCTATTATTATTTCAGTTGATGGTGATTATTGATTATGATGTTATGGTTTATCATATGCATAGATAGATGTGATGATTTTATTATGATGATTGTCGCATGTTGATTTCAGATTATGATGTACTTACCCCATACTTGCATGTGTATGGTTTTCTTATATGTGGATGTACTTGTTGATGTGTTAGTGTGGTAGAGGACGGAGATGTAGTTACTTATCTCAACAAGATCCACACGTTTGAACGATCCCTATTATTGTTTGTGATATTATATTATATGTACATGCATGTTCTTTTGGCAACAGGATTGTAGGTACAGGGCATCATCTTCCCTGAATTGGCAGGAGTGAGCGTGCCCATAAATATTCATCTCAATGGTAAAGAGGGGAGGTAACATACAAATCCAAAACCCTAACCTAAGCCTAATCATCCTAATGTTGGATGAGTTTCAGTCTGACTACCCTATCTGGATTCGTCTAGTTGACAAGAATTTGAGTACCCCTTCCTTGAGTATGTTTGTTTTGCATGTGATTGTTTTTAGGTGATTTATTGGGGTTTGAGTGATTTCCTATGTTTTTTGATTTAATAGATTATAGTTGAATTAAATGTTTAATTATATGCTATGTTTATTTGAGATAATTATTTAAATTCAAATATTTGAATATTTTGATTTTATTAAGTATTTAATTGAAAATTAAGGTAAATATGCTTTTATGATTAATTAAGTGATTAAATATTTGGTTGCATGTATTATTGTGACATAAATATTTAATTTAATATTTTATTAATTACATGTGCATGAACATGTTGAAAAAGTATTTTCAATTTCAAAATTCTCAACTAGATATTAGGAGTCAAAGTTGAGTTGTGGCAAAAAAGGATATTTTATTTATTTAATTTGGAATTTATTTCAATTTCAAGTTGAGTCTTTTTAGGGATTGATTGGGGAGTTGTCATGAGGGTTTGCACAATTAGGGGAAGTTGATTCTCTTTAGGAGAATTCTCCTCTCATTCTCTCATAACAAGTTTTTGACATTTTGGAGAGCTCTTGGTGTTTTTGGATCTTTGAAGAATTGAGGATTGTTGTGGTTGCTTTTTATTTTGGAGATTCGTGTGATTTCTTGCTTGCATGTGCTTGGTTCTTCGTGGGTTCCTGATTTGTGGTTGAATTGGGATTAGAGGTTTTCAAATTATCTACCTTCTTCAAAGGCACATTTCTTCATCTCTTGCATTCGAATCAAGGTAGGTTTTGTTTTTTCATCTATTGCTTCAATTTTGCAAATTTGAGGTTTTCAATGATTCGATGGATGTATGTTAATATTTTGGCTTTTGGATGTTTTATTAGAGTTTCTATGTTTTTGGGTATTTA
This sequence comes from Thuja plicata, assembly GCA_018584345.1. NCBI lineage: Eukaryota > Viridiplantae > Streptophyta > Pinopsida > Cupressales > Cupressaceae > Thuja > Thuja plicata. The sequence continues at coordinate 1,419,559 of MU227994.1, read as the reverse complement.
GAAAAACCATAGATTTGAATTTTTTATATTTTATTTAGACTTGGCATGGTAGGGAAATGCTGTCAAAATTTCGTGAGAAAATTCCCCTTAGAACTCCTAGAAATTAATAAATTAGCTTGCCTATAGTCTAAATTATAGAAGGGAGGAAAATTAGATTAGGGAATGAGAATCTATTCCTTTTAAAAAATTAATTAGGTGAAAATATTAGCTCCCTAGAAAAATACAGTCCTAATATTTTCACCAGTCAAAAATAAAAATTAGTTACCCAGAAAGGACAAAGTAGAAAAAGACGAAATTGGAATGAACAAAAAAAAAAGAAAATCCCTTTTTTGTTAAAATTTTTTGTTTTTGGATTTTTGTTTTAAATTTAAAAAAAAAAAAACGCAATTCGCAAGTTGCTGTGAACTTTTTTTTTTTAAATTAAATAATTTTTTTTTTTTTTTTTTGGGGGGGGGGGGGTCCCNTGGGGGGGGGGTGGGTCCCAACCCCACCACCCCCGTGGTGACTGCAAATGCAGTACCGCGCTGCCAAGGCAGCCGGACTGCACCAACAGTCTCGTGCTGCTACAATAGCATGACTGCCAAGGGCAGCGATGCACATACGGAATGGGGGCGTGCGTGGGGCCCACCTCCCCCAATAAAATTTGTTGTTTTATTTTATTTAAAAAATAAATAAATTTCATTTTATAATATTTTACTTTATTTTTAATATTTATTTTAATTAGTATTTTTAATATTGATTTTAATTAGTATGTGTAATATTAATTCTTAATTAATATGTTAATTATTAAATCTAATTAATATGATTAGTTGTTAGCTTTAATTAACAAGATTAATCTAGTGATTTTAATTTAATGTGTTAGTTATTAATTTTAATTAATTTATCAACATGATTTAATTATTAATTTCAACTAATATGTTATGTTGATTAAAATTAGTTAATGATAATTTTAACTTGGTAATTTAGAAGTAATTTGAGACATTAAGGTATAGTTAACTTGAATTAATTTATTCAATGATTGTTTCCATTAATTTATTTAAATACTATAAAGGGTTTTAAATAGATTGAATTTGAATGACACTATTTATTTTGAAACCTAATTATTCGAATGGAGTTTATAATTGGGTTAACTATACATGGTTATCTGCTTATGTTCATTTTTCAGTCCTTTAGGACGTTTTTGTTCTATTCATCGTTCTGAGAATCTTTTGCGTATATGTGATATTATCAGGGCATTAGATGGCTCAGAATGTATACAAAGGTCGGGGGGGATGTTTAGTATTTCTATTATTATATGGCATGTGTGTTTTATGTTATTACCCTAAACTGACCATGTTGACCCTTTCAATATTGTTATCTGATTGTGTACCTATATGTGACCGTTCCTGATGGGTGGGATACTGGATTTGGGTATACTTGGGTTGTGACCTATCCTAGATCTTTGTAGGATCTGTGAGCCTAGGGTAGGTTACCTAGATGTGTAGTAGGGGGTGGCTTGCAATAAGTTCCATGTTCGTAAGTGACTATTGGATTGCTTATTGTAGAGTTTACTTAATAAGTGATAACTAAATACATACTGTGAGATATTAAAATAAATTAATAAGACGTGTCCTCACCCATGCTTGAGTGCTAGTATAAACTAAGATGGTGTTGAGAAGATGCTAGTTGCCTCGAGGGGTACCTGACATAGTTAGTGGCCTTGTCAGTTTGAGAGGTCATTGGCTCCGTGTATGGTCACTTAAGTGCCAAAATCCATATGGATTGCTAGGACAAAACTTAAGGGTTAGACGTACATGATGACACCTTCCTTTACATAGTCTAGATTTCCTACGTATGTCATTTGCCTCTATATTAGTGAGTCTTACCTTTCTTGATGTATAGTACATGTGGATTAGAGAGCTATTAGGATCCCTTTCTTAGTGGTTATTCCTTATTGGTTTTGGATATCCAAGTGGGGTCTGTTATTATCTCCTTAGCATAGTGGGGTGGACCATTGTAGTTCCACATGGATGGGTGGTAGTGATTCTTTACCCATTGAGATTTGACGTCCTTGTACAAGGTGCCTGATGGTTCTTTGCAAATGAGCTCTTTATTTTCCTTCATTATTGATTATGTAATTTCATTGTTGGAAATCTTGTGTTAGAGTATCACATGTGATACCTAATCTAGATATTGTGTATTAAGTAGATTAGAGTGATTATCACATACCCTGTGACATGTGCAGTGGATGTGAGTTTATGGTGGTTTCATGGTTATCCATGTGGATTGTAATTTACGGTTTTGTAAGTTGGAATTGTTATATCTATTGAAATGGAATCTTTTGTTATATTGTTAGTTGTGTTTTTCTTTAAGTAACTCAACATCATGGAACCCTTGAGTCATGTAATCTATGTGAGTGTATGACATTTGTATAAATGGTACTTGCTTCCGCATTAATGTATGTCTCTTTATGTCAACTATTTAAAAAATATATATTCAGCAAACATAGTATCATGTTCTAGGTTAATCTCTCTTGGGTTCCCTGGCAGGGCGTTACATATGGTATCAGAGCCCTAGTTTCTACACTGGGAACTCTGGGAATTGTACGCTCATTACGTTGTGTCTAGCTTGAATTTACACTAAAAAATAGACGAACAACACATTTGTTTTCAAATTATTTCTTTATGGTTATATTCAATCTTTAGTTTATGATTTGATCTATGTGGTGAGTTTTGTATCTATCTCTATTTGTTTCAGGTATCATGCCTAAAACAAGAGCTGCTAGAGACTATGGTAGAGGTGGGTGTGGTACCAATGGAAGAGGTGGGTCTGGTGGCCGTAGGAGAGGTAGGCATCCTAGCCCCTCCATAAGTGTCAGGTAGGAGGTTAGTTAGCAACATGATAGAGGTGATCAGAGGAGAGAGGGTCAGGATGAGTCAGGGGGATTGGATACTAGACATATACTTTGGGTTATCCTAGATTGTCTTCCTAAGAGAGCTAGAGTGGAGCAGGATGTATCTCATCACTCCCATCATGAGGAGAGGTAGAGGGAGAGATCTAGGAGCCCTCGTAGGAGGAATTTTATAGTGGACCCAGAGGTGGTTGCAGCAAACCACATGAGGGACCTGACGAGAGGAAATCCTATTCCTTTCAATAGACATGAATCTGGTTTGGAGGCAGAGACTTGGCTGATAGCCTTAGATAGGGTCTTTGCAATGCACCCCTTTAGTAGAAATACTAAAGCGAGATATGCCATGATGTAGTTGTCACATTTTGTGGCCATTTGGTGGAAGATTGAGGAAGAGAAGCTAGGTCTTCATATGGACACAGTTACATGGGAACTCTTTCTTGAGAACTTTAGAGAGAGGTTCCTTTCTGATCAGTGGAGACAACAGAGGGTCGATGAGTTTCATAATTTGAGATAGATGACATTGATAGTAGAGAAGCATGAGCATCATTTTTATGAGCTCAAGCAGTATGCTAGATATAGCCAAGACTCCACATTGATGGTACAACACTTTGTGTGAGGGCTTAGTGCCCGCATCATGGGGGAAGTAAATCTCTTTGAGCCTATGAACCTGCAAGTTGCGGTTATTAAAGCCACTCTAATGGAGGATAACTTGGCATCAGGCCATGGAGGTTGATAGGGTGGCCAGACTGGTGGGGCATCTAGAGTAGGCTATAGAGGTAACCAGTCGCACAGCGCTGGGAACTTCAAGAAGCCATCCAATTATTACAGAGGTAACAAGAACCAAAGTCAGAACCACCACCAGCAGTAGAAGGCTACACCTCCTACCTAGAGTGGTAAGAGCATCAAGAGTGGAAAACACTATAGGCATAATTATTTCAATCATCCAACATAGAGTGCACAGCCTAGTGTGAGCAGAGGGAGTGTCTAGCAGTTGAATGCGCCCTCCAATGGGAGAGGCAATTTAAGAGGCACAGGATGTTTTACCTGTGGTTAGTTTGGTCACATTACAGTGAATTGTACATAGAGAGCACTATAGTACTCCCCAAAAAGGCCAACAACCTCAGAGCCTATAGTAGGAGGGGGATCACACAGAGTGTTTGTAGCCTTGGATCACAGATAGGCAGAGCATCAGGGTACAATTATTGAGACTTTAGGTACTATTCGGGGTACCTCTATTTCTATATTTTTTTGATTCTGGAGTGATTGATTCTTTTATATCAACTTTCCTTATTGAGCATTGTGGGCTAGTGGCTGCAAAGAAAGCATTAGGTTGGAAAGTGGAACTAGCCTCAGGGGCCAAGGTAGCTACAGGTTCCTTGGTTCATAATTGTGAACTAACCCTAGGGACATTCATTACCTTGGTTGACCTTTGTGTGATTCCTTTGGGATCATATGGGGTTGTCTTAGGAATAGATTGGTTGGGAGATCATGGAGCTAATATTGATTTTAGATGGAAGACCATTGTTTTCAAGGATGATGATGGTAAGGAGTGTCAAATTATGGGGATTCCTTGACTCATATCCCTTCACATGATATCCGCTATGCAACTAAAGTGATGTATGCGAAAGGGTTGTCAGCTGTTTGAAATATCTATGTATGAGATAGATGGTATGGAGAGCAAAGTTAAGATATTGGATCATCCTATATTATAGGAGTTTGTTGATGTATTTCCTAGTGAGATTCTAGGTATGCCACCAAAGCATGACATAGACTTCCGCATAGAACTTGTGCCAGGAGCAAAGCCTATATCTAGAGCTCCATATTGGATGACCAATCACGAGTTGAGTGGGTTGAAAATATAATTAGAGGATTTTTTGGCAAAGGGGAGCATACGCCCTAGTGTATCTCATTGGGGAGCACTTGTCCTCTTTGTTAAGAAGAAGGATGGATTATTACACTTGTGTATCGATTATAGACAGTTGAACAAGGTAACGATAAAAAATAGGGACTCATTTCCATGCATAGATGACCTATTTGATCAGATCAAGGGAGCCATGGTGTTCTCTAAAATTGATCTTAAATTAGGATACCACTAGTTGCGGATTGAGGATGCAGATATCCACAAGATAACATTCCACACAAACTATGGACACTACGAGTTTACTGTGGTTCCTTTTGGGTTGACAAATGCTCCATCGGTATTCATGTGCCTGATGAATGTAGTATTTCGAGAGTACCTTGATCACTTTGTGCTCATGTTTTTGGATGACATACTAATTTATTCTAGATCCATGGAGGAGCATGAAGAGAATCTTCGGTAGGTTTTGCAGTGCCTTAGGAAGAATCAACTTTATGCCAATCTGGCTAAGTGTGATTTCTTCCAGTCAGAGCTATAATATCTTGGTCATGTTATCTCTAGAGAAGGTATCTCAGTAGATCCTTAGAAGATTCAGGCTATTGTGGAGTATCCAGAACCCACTAATGTGACTGAGGTACGTAGTTTCATGGGTCTTGTGGGTTACTACCTCAGATCATGATGAACTTCTCTAGGGTGGCACACCCTATTACTTCTCTTCAGCGGAAAGGGAAGAATTTTGTTTGGATAGAGAAGTGTGAGGAGGCTTTTAAGAGCCTTAAGGTGTGTTTGACTAGTGCACTTATCCTAGCTATGCCTGATCCAGTGGAAGAATTTGTAGTGTGTGTTGATTCATCATTAGAGGGGATTGGAGCAGTCCTCATGCAAGATGGGTGAGTGATTTCCTATGAGTTTTGCAAACTCAAAGATCATGAGCTTAATTTCCCTACTCACGATTAGGGGTTAGATATGGTTGTCCATGCATTGGTACGGTGGAGACACTTTCTTTTGGGACATTGGTTTGAGCTTCATAGCGATCACCATAGCCTTTAGTACATCTTTACCCAGCCTAATCTGAATGCTAGATAGAGAAGGTGGATGGGGTTCCTTTGCGAATATGACTTTGAGATAAAGTATATTCAGGGCAAGGAAAATGTAGTTACAGATGAATTGAGTCACAAGAAACAGACCATTCTAGCATTGCCTCTTAGTGTGGACTCTAGGAGTAGAATTCTCCAGTCACTACCTAGAGATACCTTGTATCAGGAGGTGAAGGTAGAGAAAGAGTTAGAGAGACCATTGGAGGGCAAATTCTTTGGTTATGTTTTGGAGTCAGATGGTTTATTACATCATATGAGCCAGATCTATGTACTACCATTGGATGATTTGCATACATTAGTGTTATTCAAGGCTCATCGTGCACCCTATTTGGCACATCCAGGTGTGAAGAAGATGCACACAAATCTTTGATAGCTCTACCATTGGGCTGGTATGAAGAGGGATATTACAGAATTTGTGGCTAGATGCTTAGAGTTTAAGAGGGTCAAGGTGGATCATCAACATCTAGCAGGGCTTCTTCAGCTGAATCTCATTCCATCTTGGAAGTGGGATATTATTTCTATGGATTTCATAGTTGGATTTCCTATGACTCCTTGTAGACACAATGCTATCATGGTGACCGTTGATCAGTTAGCCAAGGTGGCTCATTTCTCTCCTATGAGATCATCATATACAACAGCTTCTATAGCCCGAGTCTTCATGCAGTATATCGTGAGAGTTCATGGCATTCCTCTCTGAATTATATTGAATCAAGATCCTGTTTAGCTTTTTGGACATCATTACAACATGATCTTGGTGCTCAGCTAAATTTTAGTTTAGCGTACCATCCTGAGACTAATGGATAGATAGAGCGGGTGACCCAGGTTCTTGAGGACATGTTGAGGATGTATGTCATGGATAGATAGATTCACTGGGAGGACTACTTGTACCTAGTGGAGTTTGCATACAATAATGGATATCATAGTTCTATTGACATGACACCTTTTTAGGCATTGTATGGTCATCCTTGTCATACACCTTTGAGTTGGGACAGATTGGAGGACCGTATTCTTTTTTGTCTAGAGATACTTTGGGACATGGAGTAGTAGGTAGTGTAGATATGTGAGCATTTGGTGACTGTATAGGATAGAAAGAAGAAGTATGTAGATGCTCACAGGGTGGATAGGCAATTTGTAGTCAGAGATAGAGTGTTCCTGAGAGTGTGTCCACAGAAGATTCTAATCTGTTATGGAAAGGGTTTGAAGTTGGCACCTTGCTTTGTGGGACCGTTTGAGATCCTAGAGAGGATAGGACCAGTTTCTTAGTGACTTGATTTTCCACCTAGCCTATCGCGCATCCATGATGTTTTTCACATTTCAGTTCTTAGGAGATATATTTCTGACATTATGCATGTACTTGATTAGAATGCATTATAGGTGGAAGACGGGCAGCTCTCTTTGGAGCCAATACATATTTTGGAGCAGTGTGGTGTGACCCTCAGGGGTCACACCATAGAGCAGGTAAGGGTCCAATGGGACCCAAATGATGAGTCTTCAGTGACTTGGGAGGATGCGGCTAGATTACAGGATTTATATCCCTACTTGTTTTTGGGCTTCCAGGAGTAAGACTAATCCCAGGGGGTGGATGTAATACCCACCCATATTTTTCTTTTAGTTTATGCTGTCGTACTCTTTTAGGCAGTGGTTTCAGTTGATTGGCTAAATTATTTTAGGCTACATTTCGTGTGAGCTATTATTCTTTCAATTGATGGTGATTATTGATTATGATTTTATGGTTTATCATATGCATAGATAGATGTGATGATTTTATTATGATGATCATTGCATGTTGATTTTAGATTATGATGTACTTACCCCATACTTACATGTGTATGGTTATCTTATATGTGGATGTACTTGTTGATGTGTTGTCATGGTAGAGGACAAAGACATAGTTACTTGCCTTGACGAGATTCACACGTTTGACCGATCCCTATCATTATTTGCAATATTATATTATATGTACATGCGTGTTCTTTTGGTGACAGGATTGTAGGTACAGGGCATCGTCTTCCCTAAATTGGTAGGAGTGAGCGTGCCCATAAATATTCATCTCAATGGTAAAGAGGGGAGGTAACATATAGTTCTGAAACCCTAGCCTAAGCCTAATCATCCTAATGTTGGATGAGTTCCAGTCTGACTACCCTATCCGGATTCATCTAGTTGACAAGAATTTGAATACCCCTTCCTTGAGTATGTTTGTTTTGCATGTGATTGCTTTCAGGTGATTTCCTATGTTTCTTGATTTAATGGATTATAGTTGAATTAAATATTTAATTATATGCTATGTTTATTTGAGATAATTAATTAAATTCAAATATTTGAATATTTTGATTTAATTAAGTATTTAATTAAAAATTAAGGTAAATATGTTTTTATGATTAATTAAGTGATTAAATATTTGGGTGCATGTATTATTGTAACATAAATATTTAATTTATTTAATTTAATATTTTATTAATTACATGTGCATGAATGTGTTGAAAAAGTATTTTCAAATTCAAAATTCTGAACTAGATATTAGGAGTCAAAGTTGAGTTGTGGCAAAAAAGGATATTTTAATTATTTAATCTGGAATTTCTTTCAATTTCAAGTTGAGTATTTTTAGGGATTGATTGGGGAGTTGTCATAAGTGTTTGAACAATTAGGGGAAGTTGATTCTCTTTAGGAGAATTCTCCTCTCATTATCTTATAACAGGTTTTTGACATTTTGGAGAGCTCTTGGTGTTTTTAGATCTTTGAAGAATTGAGGATTGTTGTGGTTTCTTGTTGTTTTGGAGATTCTTGTGATTTCTTGCTTGGTTCTTCGTGGGTTCCTGATTTGTGGTTGAATCAGGATTAGAGGTTTTCAGATTATCTACCTTTTCAATGGCACATTTCTTCAGCTCTTGCATTGGAATCAAGGTAGGTTTTGTTTTTCCATCTATTTCTTCAATTTTGCAAATATGAGATTTTCAATGATTGGATGGAAGCATGTTTTAATATTTTGGCTTTTAGATGGTTTATTAGAGTTTCTATATTTTTGGGTATTTAGAAAAACCATAGATCCAAATTTTTTAATATTTTATTTAGACTTGGCGTGGTAGGGAAATGCAGTCAAAATTTCATGAGAAAATTCCCCTATAACTCCTAGAAATTAATAAATTAGCTTACCTATAGTCTAAACTATAGAAAGGAGGAAAAATAAATTAGGGAATGAGAATCTATTCCTTTTAAAAAATTAATTAGGTGAAAACACTAGCTCCCTAGAAAAATATAGTCCTAATGTTTTCACTAGTCAGAAATAAAAATTAATTACCGAGATGGGACAAAGTAGAAAAAGACGAAATAGCAATGAAACAAAAAAAAGAAAATACCTTTTTTTATAAAAAATTTCTGTTTTCGGATTTTTATTTTAAAATTAAAAAAAACAAAAAAGAGAAAAAGAAAAACACAATTCGCAAGTTACTGTGAACATTTGTTTTTTTTTTCGTTTAAATTAAATAATTTTTGTTTTGGGGGGTGGGTCCCAACCACACCACCCTCGCAGTGACTGCGGATTTAGTACCGCGCTGCCAAGGCAGCCAGACTGCACCAACACTCCCATGCTGCTACAGTAGCACGGCTGCCAGCGCAGCCGACTGCTAAGGGCAGCGACGCACATAGGGAATGGGGGGTGTGTGGGGCCCACCACCCCCAATAAAATTTGTTGTTTTTAAAAAAAATAAAAAAAATAAACTTCATTTTATAATATTTTAATTTATTTTTAATATTAATTTTAATTAGTATTTTTAATATTAATTTTAATTAGTATGTGTAATATTAATTCTTAATTAATATGTTAATTATTAAATCTAATTAATATGATTAGTTGTTAGCTTTAATTAACATGATTTATCAATTGATTTTAATTTAATGTGTTAGTTATTAATTTTAATTAATTTATCAACATGATTTAATTATTAATTTCAACTAATATGTTATGTTGATTAAAATTAGTTAATGATAATTTTAACTTGGTAATTCAGAAGTAATTTGAGATATTAAGGTATAGTTAACTTGAATTAATTTATTCAATGATTGTTTCCATTAATTTATTTAAATACTAGAAAGGGTTTTAAATAGATTGAATTTGAATGACACTATTTATTTTGAAACCTAATTATTTGAATGGAGTTTATAATTGGGTTAACTATAAATGGTTATCTGCTTATGTTCATTTTTCAGTCCTTTAGGACATTTTTGTTCTATTCATCATTCTGAGAATCTTTTGCTTATATATGATATTATCGAGGTATTAGATGGCTTAGGATGTATATAGAGGCCGGTGGGGGGGGGGGGGATGTTTAACATTTCTATTATTATATGGCGTGTGTGTTTTATGTTATTACCCTGAGCTGACCATGTTGACCCTTTCGATATTGTTATCTGATTTTGTACCTATATGTGACCATTGCAATAAGTTCCGTGTCCGTAAGTGACTACTGGATTGCTCATTGTAGAGTTTACTTAATAAGTGATAACTAAATACATACTGAGAGATATTAAAATGAATTAATAAGATGTGGGCTCACCCATTCTTGAGTGCTAGTATAGAATAAGATGGTGTTGAGAAGATGCTAGTTTCCTCAAGGGGTACCTGGCATAGTTAGTGGCCCATTCAGTTTGAGAGGTCATTGGCTCCGTGTATGGTCACTTAAGTGCCAGAATCCGTATGGATTTCTAGTACAAAAATTAAGGGTTAGATGTACATGATGACACCTTCCTTTACACAATCTAGATTTTCTATGTATGTCAGTTGCCTCTGGATTAGTGAGTCTTACCTTTCTTGATGTATAGTACATGTGGATTAGAGAGCTATCAAGATCCCTTGCTTAGTAGTTTTTCCTTATTGGTTTTGGATATCTGAGTGGGGTTTGTTGTTATCTCCTCAGCATGGTGGGGTGGACCTTTATGGTTCCACACGGACGGGTGGTAGTGATTCTTTACCCATTGAGATTTGATGTCCTTGTCCTAGGTGCTTGATGGTTCTTTGCAGATGAGCTCTTTATGTTCCTTCATTATTGATTATGTAATTTCATTGTTGGGAATCTTGTGTTAGAGTATCGCATGTGATACCTAATCTAGATATTGTATATTAAGTAGATTAGAGTGATTACCACATACCCTGTGACATGTGCAGTGGATGTGAGTTAATGGTGGTTTTATGGTTATCCATGAGGATTGTAATTTATGGTTTTGTAAGTTAGAATTGTTATATCTATTCAAATGGAATCTTTTGTTATATTGTTAGTTGTGTTTTTCTTTAAGTAATTCAACATCATGGAGCCCTTGAGTCATGTAATCTATGTGAGTGTATGACATGTGTATAAATGGCACTTGCTTCGGCATTAATGTATGTCTCTTTATGTAAACTATTTAAAAAAAAAATATTCAGAAAACATAGTATCATGTTCTAGGTTAATCTCTCTTGGGTTCCCTGGTGGGGCGTTACAGACAGTCTACTAATAAGATGACATTATTGATGGATAAGGTTGAAAAAGTGGCAACTTGTGGATGATTAATGTATGCTAATGATCAATAAAAAAAGACTTAGAGATAATCCTATGGTCCAGATATGTCCCATGGTTCCCAAACAAATCCAATTGTTACACACTAAGAAATTACTTTTAACAAATTTCATAGCATTGTCACTTATCTGCCAATGCTATGAGATTCAAAAATAAAAGGTTATTGGCCAAAGATTCAAAACAATGATTGCAAATTGTGCATCTGGAAGACTATAGTGAGTTATCCAATTCCACGAGATCAAAAAATTAGATTCTCTCTCAATTCTTCACCATAATTGTTTGAAGAATAATAGGTAGTTTGAAGATGCATTACCCCCACCAAGGTGTTGAAGATGGATTTGATAGCCTAAGGGTGGAAAGAAGTATGAAGCACATGTGTTCTACAATTTGACAAGTAAGGAACACCTTTTTCTTGTGTTCAAGGTGACTGTCTTATGGTGAGGCATGACTGTCCTAAAAACTAGGGAACTGAAAGAGTATGCATTAATCAAATAGTCCATCATATAGTAATCCCCAGATACTTTAATAGTACAACAATAGTTGACTCCCATACCAATTCATGTCTCTTTCTTTTAGTCTTGTAATGGTAATTATTTGATTAATGTTCAGACATAAGCTCTTTCTTAAGTTCTTGTTCTTAGTTGACTAGCATAATTTTTAAAATAGGTATAAACCCACTACAAAATTTTGATGGCTAGAACAAAGAAGATACCTGATTAACTTGATCAAGCTTACTTATGATGTTAAGTTGAACATCTCAAAATTCATCTTTTAGGAGTGCAAGAAAAATAGGAAGTAATTGCTCAATTGTTGCCTCCTACAAACAATAAAAAAATGCATTGCATGATAGAGCCTCAAAAAAAAAAGCAGTGCACATCACCAATACCATAATAATATTAAAGAAATGACTAATGAGTAATATATGAATCAGTAGTGTAAAACCATGAAAATGTAAAATGTGACTAGGTCTCAATAATCCCTTAGAGTTTTAAAGAATGCTGTAGATGCAAATTCAATATCATACATTTAGGACAGGAACTCATCTAGTAGAATTTATGGTTAAATTTGCCAATGTATATTTAGGTAAGAGTTGATAACCAATAAGATGGTCATATGGATTTCTGCCAACACACAATTCTAACATGGAATAAGCACAGGTCCTCAGAAAATAAGAATACTGTGAAACCACTATCTAAGTACTGCTTCTACAAAAAAATTATGGTCATTGGCTGGCATTGGCTGGAGTAGTCAAAAATTCATTTTCCCATACTCGTAGGACTATGGATCTATGGTGGTCTAATGATAAGGTAATAAGAAATAAAAAAATTAGAAACTAAAGTTGTTTACCACAACATATTAAATGAGAATATCATACAAAATATTTTATAGCAGTTATAGAACACAGAAAGATGAGCATAAGATACAATCTTACCTTCTCCAAAACAGGAGCCATACCCATGATAACAGAAGCCAAGAAACAATGGACATGCTGTGAAGAATCTGTTGACAAGTCTTGTCAAGACAAATCTAACTTCATGAACAACTAAACAATAGAAGTAAAATTATAACAATTTTTAAAACAAGCATAAAGAATTCCGGTGAAAGTATAGCTTGTACAAATCAAATTACCTTCACACAAGGAAGTATGTGCTGGATTGCAAGATGAGGATTCAATATTCTACAAAACTTTGTCACCTTTTCTGCAGCTGCAATACAAAATATAGTGTTAGTCTTAAAATACTAAGAAATGACAAATCTTAAACCTATCCATAACATTTGACAATGTGTTAGTTTTTTAGAGGACAAAATGTAGCTGCAAAGGAGGATGTGACAATAACATGTTCAGTTTATGTAGCATCCATTGTTCAAGCAAGATATCATTAAAATAATCATTATGGAACGAAGGGTATGAGATCAGTGATTAGATGAGCCTAACCATAGTGCTTAAATGATGCTATTATGACAAATGAATGATATACAATGGTTGACAAAGGTCATTTATCATACAAAGGCATGCAATGGAGACAACAAGAAATTCAATACTCAGGCATGATGCTAAAAGACAATAACACTAAAGCTTGAAATATAAATAAAATAGGGTATAAAACAAATGTAAAAAAAATACATGATATGACACAATGTTGAAAATAAAAAAGAGTAGTCCTAGAACATTGATCATAGGGATATTGAAAAGATAGAGAGTATAAACCATAAACAATGATGACCATGGCTGCTATAAAAGACATGGTTGCTATAAAAGAGATGTTGTAGAAATAGTAGAAGATAAAGAAGATACAAACTTGTGTACCATTTCAAATATTTCAGACACTGGGAATAGATGATATTGTCATAATGGAACATATGTAATAGGTATCACACAATAGAGGAAGTAAAAATATAATGCCTCAAAATACATTCAGATGCATGACATTCATACCAAAAAACCAAGAACCAGGTTGGTAAAGTCAATTAGAGTACTTTCTTGTTTTCTGATAAAAGCATGTGATTTATTTCACAATATGCATTGCATGTAGATAAATAGAAGACTGAATTAAAGGCAGATCATTGACTTACCAACTGAACTAATTTTATTCATAAAAAAATCTTTCAGGTATACTTCTCCATAACAATTTGCATAATAGTTTAAGCAATTTCATGTTGAAGTAAACCTCTAGAACTTCAAAAAGATTTCAGAAAAATAGTAACCACATTAAGAAACATAGTTTTCTTTAGATTTTAGAGTCTTTAGACTATCAGACTATGGCTACCAGCTATCAACATTCCACATGAGGATGTGATTTTGTACCCTATTTGCATTTATATATATCTAGATCAACTTGTTTGGTTTTTTACTCTTCCATCCAGCATGGCCCAAAAAGGTGATCATATTTATGTTTACTTAACAATGATACTAGGGTATGTATATGGATTCTTTCTTTGTAGTCTGTCTCATGATTTAATACAACAATTATCTACATCCATTCCAAAAACAATGAAAATTGGGTCATTTTTGAATCAGGTGTTGTAGAGATCAGACCCTACCTTTGTTTCAAAATAATTCTGCTAATTTGTCTGTCATATTTAAATATCTTAAGCATGATCACAAACTGATTTTTCCTTAGAATATAGTGTTTTGATAGAAAGTCAACTTCTACAATTTCACAAGTGCAATGTTAAATCTATAAGGATACTTTCTTTTTAAATTTCAAACCATTATAATTATTCTTTAAGAGAATATTGTTTTAATTCGTTTGCATATAATTGGATGGATAGTCTGCATTTTCTCCTATACAAATCTTGATTACTTTACTACTCACTAAAATTTTTAAATAATGTGCTTGTGGTTATACTCTAGATGTTACCCAAGTTTGGTGAGGTTTTTTCTTTTGTCTGATATTTGAATACAATTCATTCCATATTCTGGGCAACAGAAGAAAAGTAGTTTATCATCTATCCATATTGTTGGTAATATTTGTGTCAACTTTGTTTGACAAAAGCTTTGCTACTGTCTATTTATTTTAAAGTAGTTGATATCTCTAATTAAAAAATTTCTAGAAAAGAACATTGTAATGAGTGCCTTTCAATTTCTCTTAAATTTTCTTTTATAGTGAGTCCTTAGATTTTGGAGTCGCATTGGTACATAACAAGTTCTATGCTATAAGTGTGTACCAGAGGGAAGTCAAACAAAGAAGAAAATGCTATTTCAAACCTGCATAATTGTGAAAACTATTACTAACATTCTCAAGAGTGTTTTGGTCTGATACAAATGTCTTATACAATTCCCAGAAGCCATTAACTCATCTTTCCAGATGTCAAGTTCTAACCTCTCAACTAATGCAGCTTCTCGTGTCCATTAACTATAAGTGTCTTTTTATTTTCTGGTAGATGGCAGCAGGCATGTCAGATCGACATATACAAGTTGATGCAAAGGTTGATATGAAGGTGGGTACACAAATATGAGATTACTTTGCATGTTTAGATTTTCATAATACATATATTTTCTTCATCTTGATTTTTTTGAAGGTTTATCTGCCCACATGTTAGAAATGTAGCCTATGAACAATAAAAGTATAGCTGATCTAGATACTAGAATATTCTGTTTCTTGCTCTTTGTTTAGTTATAATTTATTATCCTTTTTCATTTGCAATTTTTTGCAATAAGTACCCTGAAATGGTTTGTGACATATTACAATGTCTTATATAACACAGCCATAAAATGCTTCAATGATTCCAAATCTTTTGGTGCCTAATCTGATTCTACACTTTATAGCTTAGTTGGATTGTTGTATCCAATGGAGTTATCTCTATCTGAAGGAACTACACTAAGTGTAATTTCCCTTAACATATTTTAAAACCATTTAGCATAGCAGTGCAGATATCAGTTGGTTGCATGATATATTATCTAATTTAATTTCAAATGCATTTTAATTTAGTGCATTGTTGTTTCTCCAGGCAGTGAGCCGATGGGGCTACTATTCTCTAATATTAATAGGCTGTTGAACATTTTCCACCCTGAATTGTATGCATGATTTTATTGAACCAAACAAAAAGATATTTTGGATTTCTTTTCTTGATGTTGGAACAATAGCCTTGATGGTAAGTTTGAGCCCACACAATGGAATATTTTTGTAGTTTTTTAGAAAAGTTTTGGAACAAATCCCACCTTTTATTTTACTCCTAGTAATTTGTGTAGTATTAATAAGAATATTTAGGCATAAATGTCTAGTTTTCAAACTGATTTTTTGATACATCCCTTACCCCAATGACTGTATTATTAGGAATTTTTTATTACTCACATATTGAAGAGGTTAGGGCACATAAGAATAGGATTGTCTAAGGAGTTCTAGGAATTCCTTAGGCAATAAGCACTTAAAATAAAGTACAAAGGTTGGCCACAATTGGGGATACCAATTTATACAAGATAACTATATTTGTTATTCAGGTCCTTGAAACCACAATTTCCCTCACAACCTACCGAAGTGAGTACTTGATACAATTGCATATTTAAATTAAGTGCATTTAAGCTACCATATCCATTGTAAGGGAACAATGATTGGCTTCCACTTAGCAATGTGACATGGGACACAAAATTTCTCACCTTCTCAATACATCAACTTTTGAGGGATCAAAGCTTGTGTTAGGATTGGGTGGTTTCTTTTAATTACTAAACTCATGTAGGGAAGCATCTTGAGCCTGTTCAAGGTGGGTGAGGGGGTGTGTTGAATCTTGATTTGTTTTTAGCACCTGGTACAGACATTTCAAATGATCAATATTATTTAATCTTGCCTGATAATGTAAGCTTACCATATAAGTTTATATTGTATATCTATAAACAATATTGAGCTATGAAAAAATCTCAAGAACCTAATGCACTATAAGTTTTATATAATCATAAAGTTAAAAATATATAAATTATTTTTTTTCATAAAGATAATTAGGCTTTTGATCACTGCACTCGTTAATCAATGCAAAAATCAAAGAATATAAGGAAGAGCTTATCATTGAGCTTAACAAATTACATAGACCTAACAATGGAAAGCCCGTATTGATCCTATCAGTGAGATCAAAAAATCAAATAGGCCTAGAAGGCTTTCATTAGCCCTTAAAGAATGTGTCAAATCATGCAAGCTACCTTCATACACAATCCAAATTGATCGATGATCATCTTCTTGGGGCTGGAGCATCCTGCTAAATTAAAGATGTTATAAATATAGTCTCTCCTTAATGTACCCAAATATCAGTTCAGAACAAAAATCACATGTATCATACTTCCAATAGGTTTTACATTTCTGTGATAAACACACAACACACCCATAGGTGCCCTGATTCTGCTAAACATTTAATCCTCAGGAAAACATTTAGGAAAAACTATAGTGTTGTCTTGTAATATTTATAGGTGTGATTTACAAGTTGGATTTATGCCAACTATGCCAGTTAGCCTAATATTGGACCGCCACCTTTCCTTATTTTCTTGACAAGCAAAAGTCAAAATTTTCAAGAACTTGACAATAACCTGGTATACACATTTGTTAATTATCTTGACAATCCATCCCCATATTCACTTTGTAGAACCTTAGGTAGCATCACTACATATCAACACAAGTAAGAATCCTGCCTTGGCTATGAAGAAATAAAAGGTTAACAAGGGACTAAGGAGATTTTATTGGGTGGGCATGTTTCCATATTGGCTTTGTAGAACTTTGGGCACAATTTTTAGGCATCACTAGAGACAAGAAACTGACTGAATTATAAAGAATTAGAATGCCAACAAGCAATTAAGGGGTTTCCTTGGTTGAGTGTCAAAGACATCCACTTGGAGAAGATGGTCATTCAAAATACTTAGACTTGAGTAGCACAAAGGTTTTAGTCAACCACCAAATCTATTGGCCATGTTTCTTTTAAATAATCAAATTTCCAAGAGAGCATAATGATAAAAGGATGCTCTTTGTTATGTGATAGAAGTTTCACCTGGCTAAGTAAGGTAAAATGTCGACCTAAATATATACTCTGGTTGGGTACAAAATTCTTATAGGACAATGTGTTGAGGGGTGGTTAACCTACCTAGAATCATCCAAGAAAGCATCATAATATTTCTTCATCCTATGAACGACTAATTAAAATTCCTAACAATAGTAATCTCAAAACTTTTGAGTAATATAGAAAAGTTGTCGTAAGAATGCTAAAGAGGCATATCCTTTTCATGACTTTTTTTGAAATTTAGACTTAAGCTAATTGAAGTATCTTAAATTGCAATCTTTGACAGAAGTAAGAAATATAATGTTTGGTAGCGAGACACTTCATATATCCTCATAGTATATTGGACTATGCCCACACTTCACCTACTCTTAGCACCCTATCATAAAGAATTCTTCCAACCAAACTCAGAACCTAATGTCCTTACTGTCTAGTCTATGATAGTCATACAAAATTCTATAAATAATAACCAAACTACCCTTTATTTAGACTCATAGCCATTTATATATCTTTGGAAAACCTATAGGCTTCCCAATACCCTTCTCACATCTGACATGACACTCATAACACTTCACAATTGTTGGTGTGGGAAAAGTCTTTCTCAACTAACCCTATCATTGTTCTTTCTCAGTATGAGATAGTTTATCAGTCCATTCATGGATCCATTACATGTGGAAATTGGTGCATGGCCTCCTTAAAGTTCAAATACATAAAATACATTCCCTCTCCCATCATTCTACCAAAATAGAGGGTTGGTTGAACGTAAAACAAAAAGATAGATACATTTTGCAATGCCACTGGTTACCCTAGACTAGGGTTTGACAGTCCACCATAGAGTTGGGATCTCCCTTGTTACAAAATTAAAATAGAAGAAAAAAAGTAAAAATAAATTTTATTTAGACCTCCATCTAATCCACTAAGTTTGCAACCAATTGGTTATTGTTTCCACATCGAAAATTCACTATAAATCAGACTATTATACTAAACAAAACATGAAAAGTGTAGGAAACCAAAACTTTATTGAACAAAAACTAACTTCGTCAACCTCTCCTCCCCTTTTGGGATTGTTTAAAATATATTTATGATTTTCCCAACCATGGGAACTGACAAACCACTTAACTATCTGGTGCAGGAGCACCTAGAAGAGAAATTGAGCCTATCAGACTAGGTGGATGCAAGCAGACCAAAGAAGGATTCCAAGATGTCAATTTTGACACCCTAAGGCCTCTACTAGATTATGATGTAATTGAATTTAATAATTAAATATAGATATTAAATGTCCTAATGGTCCTAAAAGGACCATAGGACCAAATAATGTAATATGTAATTGGGCAAGGGACAAAAAGGGTTTTAGAAGGATTAAATAATGTAATAAAATCCATTGATGGGTTTTGGTGTTGGGTAGAAGTCCCCAGGAGTCATTCTATGAATTTATTTTTTGTTTACCATGGATTGGGCTCCCAGTAACATGTAAATTAAGTTACTAACCCTTTTATTGCAGAAGGAAGTGGATTAGAGGGTGTACACCAAGGAATTACTCATAGGAAGAGCACTGATTTAATGGCTAAAGTGTAGCAGTGGTATATGTCTTAAGAAGGTGTTTTTTATAGTTGAAACAACCTTATTACATTTTTAATACATGCCATAGGACCTTTTTTTGGAGTTTGGAAATGAAGGGAAGTGCCTAAACTAGGAGGCCCTAGTTTTGGGACTAGTTTGGTGAGGGTTTTGGGGTTTGGCTCTCTAATCAAGTCAAGTGGCCAAATAAACTTGAAAATCATTTTTTAGGCCAATATAAGACTATATTGAAAATGGTGAGGTTTGGGGCTGAGTTTGCCATATACTTTCCTTGTAAAAGTGGTTAAAACTCCCCTATAAATAATGAACTTTGTAATTTATATGTTGTTGGTCCAAAAGAGTCATACCCAAATTTTGGATGTGTTATAGAGGGCCTAAATGAGTGTTTGAATATGCAATTTAATCTCCAAGTGTTTTGGGGAAATATTGATAAAATGGGAAAATACAGTATTTGTTGTTAGAAGAGGGCTTGTTGGCCTAGTTGAAGGGTGCTATTGAGGGTTGTGCTATTGTTGGAAGCCTAGAACTTTGTAGACTATTGTTCCACATTAGTTTAGATTGGAGTAAGGGTTTGGAATCATTATAACAATTGGGCTAAGGTTAGGTTGTGGTTTGACCTTTTGGAGGCATAAGGTGCATTGGGAACACCTACGAAACATAAGGCATTTTGAACTTTCATTTGATCCATTTAAGAATATTCCTGATACCCCAAGCCTCTGCATCACTACCTCCCCCAAACCAACAAGAACCAAATTTTAATAGATTTATTAGACTAATATGATGTTGTTGAGTTGACAACTGAGTTGTCAACTTCAACAACTTATTAACTTAAAAATGAAGCTGAAGTAATTGGGGGCCTTACCACATACAACACACAGTGAGAATGTGAAGAAAAAAACAACAAAATATTAAAGCATTGCAAACTCAAATTAAATAGTCATGACAATAAAAAGCATAGATGAAGCAAGTAATACCAAAATAAATATCTTCTTGCAAATAGGTAAATCCTTTAGTTATCATTCTCTAGAAAATATCAAATCCTAGCATTTTGTACCTGTACAAAAAATGTATTCTTGGTAGCCAGTTTCTTTATTGCACTTGCAACTGAAATTGTGTCTTGAGTCTTGACCAGATGCAACTGCCAACATGGTCCATCTCTGTTTTAAGAAAATAGGTGTTAAACTGGAAGGGTACTTTAATTTTTTTTAAATATAATACAAATAGCATTAAGGAAAAATGCACATTATAAGAAATATATTATATTTGCAGTATCAATTTGCACACCATTGTAGAAATGGAATACAAAATAAATAAACCTAAAAATGTGGACAACAAAAGGGAGGGCATATCATTAAAGATAACATGAGATTAGGGTAATTAAATTTGGATAATTACAAAAAAGTAAGGTGAAAAAATTTAGGCATCTACACTGGATATGCACAAAGTGGATTTTTTGAAAAGGCTTTAGAAACTTTCAAGCAAATGCACTTGGAAATTGCAAAGCCAAATTCCACAACATTAGCTAGCATCATCCCTACTCATGCCAAATTGGGAGCTTCAAAGTATGTACATCCATTAGAACATAAAGGATAGAGGCATTTGTCAAATGTTATAGTTGCAATTACCTTGGTATAAATGTATGCAAAATGTGGAAGAAAAAAAGGCACAATAGTATCCCTGAAAGAAATATGGTCTCAAGGATAGAAATTATTGAAGGATAAACACAAAATGGAATTTTTGAAAAGCTTTAGAGACTTCCAAGAAAATGCAATTGACGGGTGTAAAGACATGTCCTTTGGAAGCATCCTCCTTGCATGTGCCAAAATTGGAGATTTGGAATAGGGTATTTACATCCATCAAAGCATATAATGGAATGGGTATTTTAACCAGATATTTTAGTTGTAAATGCTCTAGTAGACATGTATGCAAAACATGGAAGCATAAACAATGAACTTAAATTGTTTGACAAAATGCCTAAAAGAGATTTCATATCATGGAATGTAATGATTGCAAGATATGCACAACACGGATTTGTTGAAAGGGCTCTAAAAAATTTCAACCAAATGCAATTGGAAGGTATAAAGCCAAAATCCACAACTTTTTATAGCATCCTCCCTTCCTGTGCCAAAATGGGAGCTTTGGCATAGGGTATGGAGATCTCTGACAATCAACCTAGAAACAAAAACACCTTACCCTTCTAGGTTGAAAGTTCTAACATGCTAAATAATGTGTAAAATGTTATGAATAAATTGTATTCACACTGGTTTCTGTACTTAATTCTATGTTTTCTTTGCATGTTTTTAGTTGCAAAAGTATGATTATATCTAAATAGATTTTTTATGTGGAGTAATTGAAGTAACCAAATTGTGTTGACAGTAACCAAATTGTTGTTTATTAAGTCTTAGATAAAAAATGGTATCAAGGGGTGGTGATAATCCTCTTAGGGGTAGTGTTGCAATTGCTGGGATGAGGAGGAGGAGAACAACAGGTGTTGGAGCTGGAAGTAGCAACATCAGCAATATGCTGAGGTTTTATACTGATGATTCTCCAAGACTAAATATCACACCTAATATGGTATTAGTGATGAGCCTTGGATTCATTGGTTTTGTAACCACTCTACATGTAATTGGTAAACTGTACCAGTATAGGTCTGGAGGAATGTGATGATATTCATAATCTTGCTAGAAAATGGAGTTGGAGTAGCAAATGTGTTTTTTTTTTATAATAAAGAGAATGCAATTTTGAGTAACTAAAGTAGAATTGTTCTACTACAAACATGCTTCATGATGATTTTGGTGATTTCAGATTTGAATGGATAGATTTCATTTCCAATTCACTTCAAAGTATTGAAGAATGTTCTGTTTCAAGTTTTTGATATATAACTCATTTGTTAAGAGACTTTGTACACATTTGTTTCAATTTATTGCTTAGCACATTCACTCTCAATGGAGCATAGTGTTTAATTATAGATCATGCAAGCTGCTTGTTGTTAGGCTATTGAAGATTCTATAAAATTTGTATTTGGGTTAAAATTTATAATATGCTAATAGGTGATTTTGATGTACATAGATAATGACGCTGAGCAGCCTGAGCTTTTGTTTTCATATCTAATCTATAACATAGGCTACGCCTCAATCTTATCCTTCCTTTTAAACTATTAGAATTCTTGATGACAAAGGAGGGTAAAACCAAAACACTACAAAGTGGATAATCCTAATTGTGCTATTAGTTGGGGGGAAATCTTTTAATGCTATGGGCACTATCAAAAGTTCCTTATTTTCTAAGGACGAGGAGGAGATACTGAAGTTTGTTTCCAAACAAGCATGGCTAAACCTGTCATATATTTTTTGAACTTGAAAATAAATGGGACCATCCTTAAAAATGTATAAAAAGAACATTTTACATGTGTCTAAACAATAAGAGTAAGCCGTGCTTGACATTTACCAAATTCAGTGGTATATTTGGTAATGAACTTGACAAATAATTGGCTTGGCTTGTTCTCTTTGAATGTATACTGAAACTGAAACTGAAACTAGCACTACATTAAGAAGAATGTATTTTGGTTCTTCTTTTGAGGTCAAACTCTTCATGTGGACAATTTTGGAACTTTTAGCAACAAACAAACCTGCATCAACACGTCTAGTAAAGGTTGTAGTCCGAAAGACAACATTTCAATGAGGCCGACTTTATGAAATATTCATATCATTGTCAAAACTTTGTTTTGTTCATTATCATGTTATCCATCTATACATCCACATTTTTCTTGCATGTATAATAGAGAATTCACTACAATCATATCTATCAAGGCATTCTCAACTGTTTCAGACACACGTTCATCTTTTTATAGATTTGCGTGGAAATTGATACAATATCTAATTTAGATACTACAAATTTCTAGGACCCCCTAATCATATTTTTCTTGTACCAATATGAAATTTTTTGTATGATTTTTCTTTTAAAATAATACCTTTTCATTAAGTGTGAGTTTGCCAAATCTTAGTTTACCACATACACTGTGCTTTCAAGCTCTAATCATTACTTCTACACTAACAACTGATGAAAATTCTGATGTGTCAAGAGGAGGTGAAGAGAAGAGCTTGCAAGAAGACGTGAAATTGTTCTTCTTCTATCTTGGAGCATTCCATAAGAATTGTGTCTACTTTAGTATCAAAAATAAAAAATTGCCAGTTACACTCTGGCATGCACCTCTGTAAATGATGTCCCTGCCTGTCTTAAATCCAAAGAATGAATATTTACCTGGAGTGCACACAGCTGTACTGTGCCCAGTTTATGATACTAAAGATAAAGAACCTCTTTCATTTTTAAGTTTAGTCTTCCATTTGCAAAGAAAAGCACAGATTGACAGCAGATTGTGAAAAAGTTGGAATGCCATGGCTCACTAGTGGAGTTGTCTTCTTGATTTTATTGAAGCCCATTTGTTACATCCCTTCCTTGTGGACTTTTTAAATAACTATGTTAACTATTTCCCTGGAAGTGTGATGTTAATATGGAAAATGGAAATATATTATAATGAATATTATTGAATAATGATGCTTTTGAAGGAATAATGTAATTATAGATGGATGATGATATATACTGATAGAAAAAAGTACAATGAAAAACATGACCTTCAATCACATGAACCAGAAGTACACATCTAGTCAAGGAAGGTCATTCTCATAGTCAAGGAGTCTATAGGGTGTGACCAATTAAGATTTTTGTAGGTTCCAAACACCAAAGACTCAGATGAAAATGATAAGACCAGATCCCATCTCTACAATGATTTAGCATACTTGGAATGAATAGGCTTGATCCATTTGGGTGTTGTAGAATAGAAGATGGTTCCCTCTTTATCAAGTTGAAGCACCCACCTATAAAATATACATTGCAAAGAGATCTATATGATTGAACATAAGAAGGCTATGACAAAATGAATTGAAAATTGATAAAATTTCAAAGAAGAGA
>MU227994.1:1331233-1379848 GCA_018584345.1 Thuja plicata | reverse complement strand
TAGGTATGATATCACATAGTACCTCATCATAGTACCTTCCAATCTTAAACTTTACTAGGCACTGTTCATTAACCATGACCTTGTGGTCATCCTGCACCCAGGCGATTCGGTATGGATGTGGGTGTTTTTGCCTCTTGAGCTTCAACTTTTTGACAATCTCTTCTGACACCAGATTTTCAGTACTTCCACTATCAATAATGACATCACAACACTTATTCTCACACTTGCACCTAGTGCAAAACAAGCTCCTCCTTTTCTCAGGTTCATTTTCACGACTCAGTAGGAGTCTTCTGTTAACTAGGACTTCTCCTCCTTCAGCATCTTCAGAATGAGATGATTTTTCATCTTCATCCACATGTGCAACTCTAGCCTGGCCATGATTTTTCCTATCTACCCTTCCTTGGCGTTGAGGACATTCATATGCCCTATGACCTTCTTCTCCACAGTGAAAACATGTTCCACGGAAGCCTCCTCTTCCTGATCCTTGTCCTCATCCTCTTCCTCTTTGATCTCTATTATTTTGATTGAAATTATTGCCCCTCTGACCCTGACTACTATTGGCCTCATCCTTCTTTTTCTGATCTTCATTTCAGCCTCCATAAGATCATCCACCAGATCTTCCACCGTGACCTCTTCCGCTTTGCCTGCTTTCAAACTTCTTGTTCAACTTTTCCTCTACCTTTAGTGCAAATTGGTAGGCCTCTTCAATACTGTTCATTCGAATCAGGTTCAACTCCTCCTGAATGGTCAGCCTCAACCCATTAAGGTAACGGACAACTTTTTCCTTGTCAGCTTCTACATGGCTTGTTCGGATGAGGATTTGATAGAACTCCTCCATATACTCTTGGACATATTTTCCTGCTTGCTTCAAACCTTGTATTTTCTTCAGTAGATCGACCTCATAATCAACAGGAATGAACTGTCACTTCAATTTATCCACCATCTGATCCCATCTTGTGATTTTCTCCTTTCCTTTTCTATTTTTCTTCTACTGAATCTCCTACCACTAGATCTTTGCATGACCCTTCAGTCGGGCCTTTGCAAATTTGACCCTATCAGGATCCTCAATATCTTCATACTCAAAATATTCTTCTATTTCATTGAGCCAGTCGATCAACTCTTTTGGGTTAAGATTTCCCGAAAATGTGGGAACCTCAAGCTGATGTCTTTTCTCAATCTTGGAAATGGCCCGAAAAAGCCTTTCCTCCTCTTGGTTCAAAGTTTCACCTTCCTGATCAAAATCTCCTTCTATGTCAGCTTCATCCCCACTTTCCTCTCTTACAGCAAGATTCATGCCTTTGCAAATCTCTTCCTACATTGCTTGCACTTGTCTTTGGAGGGCTCTAACCTTAGGTGGTACACCTTTGGTGCTTCCACCACGCTCCCTTCATGGAGGCATTTTTGTGTTTATCGCTGAAACCCTAACCATGGTCTTGGTGCAAACTGCCTCACAGTCAGCGATCTGTCTACACACACAGGAACTTCTCGCTCTGATACCACTTGATGAAGGGGACTCCCCTTAATACCACAAGTACACAACATAAACAAAGATAAACATCAAAAACTTGCAAGAACAGAAAATTGGCTTCTTATTGGCTCCACAAATGTGGAATTACAAACTTTAGAATTACAATATCAAAAGCCACATGGGCATCCGTTACAATAATCTATAGGACAAAGCCTCAAATAACCACCAAGAACTGCCCTAGAAAACACCACGAGCCTTCCTTAAACAGGCAATTTTCCACCGCCCAAGAAGGTTCCAGAAATCTATCCATTAAGGCTGACTACCCTTAGCATTTAATTATTTTTCACTTTTATTACAAAAGGGTCGGCTTTAAATATTTACAAAACATGAGATTAGGTAGCCCAACTTCCAGAAGCCATAACTTTTGAACCGTAGCTCCGATTGGATATTATAACCACTTTCTAGAAAGGGGAGATCGCGATCTACAATGTTTGACAAGTGAAGCGCTAGTCAACTCTGTGTTTGACCTCGATCCAGAGCCTCTAAGGTCCTGAAAATTGAGGTCAAAGGTTTTGCACCCTAAAATCTCAATAGTAAATCCTTAATAACTTCGCCAATACAGATGATCTGGCAATGAAATTCAACTAGCATTCTTATATGACTAATATGAACCTTCACTTGGAAAATTAGAACATTCTGAGTTCAAACGACAAACTTACTAAAAATAGTAAGTTTCCAAAAATAGCAGCTTTGTACAAAATAGCCCTTATTGAATAGAAAAACACATATTTTTGGGTGATGCAAGATTGCCCTTAGACCCAGGATGCTCCTGCATTAGATGATCTTGTAAAGGCTTAGGGATTAGGGCTTCTCTTACCTCTAAATCGAGTTCAAACTTGAGTCATCTCCCTTGGGCTTACAAGAATGTTCTCTAGAGGATATTTTTCTATTCTTGAGTGGTTTGGGCTGCTCTTCAAGATGAGACTTAGTTGTTTCAAGGTATTTGATTGTTTTAGCAAGGTGTATCCAATGCTTAAAGGGTTTTTTTCATGTTTTCCCTTGAATTCTGATGGAGGTGATTGTTCCTTAAAGGTTTATAGCAGTCATGGATAATGCAGTAGAGAGAAATATAGTAAAGATGCATTAGTTTGAGAATAAAAAAAGTGTTGAAATCCCACCAAGTTAGGAATCTTTTTTGAAATTCAATTTTGAAATGTCATAAGATGAAGCCTATTTTTTCAAGAAATGATATCAAGGCAAAAATTTAACCGTTCATTTCTTAAGTAAGGGTTCATTCATTCATTCAAGGATACTTTCAAGGAGTTAACCAACATGACTATTCCATATAGGATTATTCACTGTTCCTAGAAATCAATAACCATTTTGTCAGATATATGCACTTTTCTTGTCATTATTTTGATAAGAACATGATTCCATTTAGTTTTAGGATGAAAGTGTTGCAGTCATAATAAATTCCATGAAGGAGAAAAAGTTTTGAGATGAATTTTTACTATCATAGGGCAAAGGATAGACACTCAAGGAGTAGAGATTCTGAAGATTTCCATTGAGAATAGAGAATGCAACAAAATATAACAAGATATCAATAAAGATGCAATGGCTATCAAAACCAACAAAAGAGAAAGAGCATGGAAGCTTCCTAGAAAAGTCATCAAGATAAAGGTGTAGAGAACTAGAATAGGGAACGCATAGAATAGTTGATTTCAGGATGCTAACCTCTGAATTAGGAAAGATGATCTCCCCCACTTCTCCACATTAGATAAATATATCACCACTGTGGAAATTCTATGACCACCCATGGCTTGATTGAGTTTATCATGGAAAAAATCAAAATGAGGTTCATATTTCTGACCATTTTCATAATGCGAAATCTGCATTGCCTCTCCATTTTCTAAATACAACATTTGCAATACAAATCAGTTCTACAAAAGAAGAGCACACATTAAGAAAATCAATAATAATCTCACTTGAGTGTGATCTCAGTAAATAAAACCAATAGAAGGATATCAAATTCCCTTTGCAGGTTGTGTTGATGGAAGTCACTGCCAGTTAATGGGGTTTCTTATGGTTCCCCTTTGTAGGTTGTGTTGATGGAAGTCACTGCCAGTCGATGGGGTTTCTTGTGGTGTGTAGAGTCGATGGGATTTCTTGTGATGTGCATAACCTAACCGGACAGACCCAAATGAAGGATATCAGTGCAGTCTACAAAATTTTGTTCTAAAATCTCCTCCTTTTCCTCTGAAAAATTTCCTCCTGCCTTCCTCTACCTCTAATTACCACCTAAATGAAAATACTACCTCTAATTAATGCTTAAATGAAAATGCATGAGCATTGTATTAAATTTTATTTTAAGACAGTAATAATGGTTTTTATTTTTATTTATAATAATTAAAATAATAGCTTAAATATTTAAGATTGAATGTTAATTTCATTTTAAAAAACATCTTAAAATAGTCTTTGATATAATAGTGACAATGCACTCAAGTCTCCATAAGTCCTTAAAAATATGTAGGAAGAAAATGGCTCTAAATAAGATCTCGCTTACCTCTAGTCGTGAAAGTCTTTAAAATAAAAGAAATAGCTCTAAATGATGTCAGTTTCATTTAGGTAGTCAAAATTGAAATGTGAGCGGCCTTATGAGCTCCTTAATATTCCTTGATCTTCAGAATGAAAAATGGTGATAATGCCTCGATATAAGGAGAAGATTCAAAAATGAAATCCAAAAGCCAAACAAGAACAAAGCAAAATGAGAGTGAGGCGCAAAATAATTTGAAACAAACCTGAGTATCTTCTATTAGTGTAGCCATGGATATTAGTAGTTGATGTCAGCTGGTGCAATCACGAGAGTAGCTAGGGAGGATGAATGCATGCCATGAGAGCTTCCTTAATGAAGCGCATAGGAGGCTTCAAAATGGGCTTTCCAGAGAAAAAGATTCTCCAAAAAGTGCATATCGCCTTAGAAGGAAAATGATTAAAGTTCCCTCCAACCCTTTTCACACTAAAAAAACAATTGGCTAAAATTCCCTCCAAAATCATACCTATTATGTGGAATTAAGGCCTTTACAATTTTCATTAAAAAAATTAACATTAACATTGTTTAATGTTCTTAATTATATTTTTAATTACTAATAAATTATCAATAATGTGGAATTAAGGCCTTTAAATTTTTTATTAAAAAAATTAACATTTACATTGTTTAATGTTGTTAATTATATTTTTAATTATCAATATTTTTAACTATGTTTTCAATTACAACTTATAAAATATTAATTTTTTAACTATGTTATCTAATTATTTTAGATTTACATTCTTTAACTTTTAAATGGTCATTTATCTTTAATTTTTCAATTTAAGTCTATATAAATAGTTGTATATGCTAAGTAGGAGATATTTTCTAAAGCAGGTCAAATTATGATATTGCTATCAGGATTCAATTGTGTGGTTTTTGAGCCAAACTCATTGACCTATGTTTCATGAGTAGTGGTTCACAAGAAGGAATCTCTCATGAGAATCAATATAATAACACTCAGCACTCATTGCATCTCGGTATTGCTCATAGAGGTACTTCCTAGATGAAATGAGTGTTAAGTGTTCCATTCATTACCATGAGAGATGGGTTCTTTTGAGTCACTACTAATGAAATATAGGTCAATGAGTTTGACTGAAACACTACACAATTGAATCCTGATCAAAATATTACCTTTACTTCTTCCTTCAAACAATAACTCTAGGTCTACTAGCCCTCCTAACATTATTTTGGGTTTAAAATTCCCAAACATCCAAAATTAGTTATACTCTTCAATCAAATCACTGATTTAGATACCCTACATATTTAATTAATTGGACCACTATAACTTGATATAATCTTCAAACTAATGGGCTTACTTAATCTAATTTAGAAAAATATTGTTGACTATATTAACTATCTTCCATTTATTCATTTATTTGGTCATTTTACCCGATGACCAAATTGGTCATTTATTTAGTCATTTTAATTGTGATTTTACTCGATGACCAAATTGGTCATTTATATTTGTGAATTGCAAAAAATGGGTAGAACATGATCAGTTTTAGTCACGTGACTAAAATTTTTAGTCACCTGATCATTTATTGCCCAAATTCTACTAGTGTTACCAGATTAGTTGGATACAAGATGTGTCTAAGGTTAGGGTGGAAGAGCAATGCCTAGTTAATTTCAAGATTGGGTCTTATTATGCTGAGATATTATGTGATCTTTTGGCTATGGATGCCTGTCACCTATTGGTTGGGAGACCTTGGAAATATGATAGACATACTATTTTTGATGGTCATACTAATACCTATGTGGTTAGGAAGGGAGGTTCCGAGCATAAACTGATGCCTTTGAAGGAAGCAGGAGTTAAAAGGTGTGGAGTCATTAGGATTTGTCTGGATGACATTGGCAGACATGAGGAGAAGAGAGTTGATGAACCTATGCTGTTGAGTGAAAGGAAGGAGGAATTGAAGAAAAGAGTTAAGGAGAGTGATATCTCTAAGGGATTTGCAGAGATTACGAGGTACATGACATTTCTGACTAGGGTGGTCAAACAAATGTTGACACTTCTTGGACAGAGGGATTTAGATGATATTGAGTTGATTATTAAGTATGATGAAGATGTGGTTCATCGAAATATTGATTGTATCATAAGTATACCAAGGAAGAAGAAAAAGATAGACGATGGTCAAAGTCAGTTACCGTTGGTTGCAGACAGGAGATCTGAGAAGAGTATAGGATAGGTAAACTTGCCGAATGGGATAGTGGACAGAGTGAAGACATTATGGTTTGAAGAACAAGAGGATGTATGGATTAAGAATAAATATGGGATACTTGTTTTGGTTCCCTTAAGATGTTCATGATTTAATTTTAGGAACATCTTCTTTTTACCAAGGGTGTTTGATGCAGGAGCATCCTAGAATTCTTGGCAATCATGTATCACAAAAAAACATGTTTGTGTTTTTTAGTCTGGCATCTTGGTGGAGACCTTTGGCAGGTTTCTCAGTTCCCTTTCTCTTGGACTCGATAGTTTTTTTCTCAGTGGCTTCACTGAGTGGGGTGTTGTTGGATCAGTTGCTGTTGGAGACCCAATTCCCGATCGGTTTCAGTGTTTGTGTTGTTTCTTAGTCTATTTCACCGAGTGGGCTTCTGATACTTGGTGACTTGCCTCACTGACTCCATTTTATTTATGGGATCTGGAGGCCGACTTGTGTATTTAATTTTGGTCATGACATAAATGATGGATCTCTCATTGGGGGTTGTGAGGACCTAAATATGGGTTGTTGGTTTCTCCAATGCTAGATTTTATGGATGTTATAGGATGAACTGTTGGTTGCCTCTTGTATTTAAGTTGTATTTTGTTCTTTTTTGAGGGTATATGAGAGGGGGAGAAGAGAGAGATATGGGTGTTAGATTTGAGAATTTGAGTAGTCAGTTATATATTTGAAATGACCTGATGCTTGTAAAAGATCTATGTGATAGATCTTGGAGTTATTTCTTTGTATTTAGCCATAATCAGAAAGGCCTTAAAGCCTGACATGTTGCATGTAATTTTTTTTCATGGTTATAAATTGATATTATTGGTTATTTTCACTGTGGTTTGTTTTTGTGTTTCACTGTGTTGACTCTGGCAACAAGTTTGGACATCTCTTTGGGCATCTCTCCAACCTTTCCTGCATCAATATTGGAACTAAATATCATCTTTGTCCTCCATTTCTTGATTGGTATATGCCCCCACATCAAAGGGACTAGCAATTTTGTATAAAAGGTTAAATATTTTTTTTGGGTTGTTGGAAAGTTTTTAAATTAAAGTTAAATTGTTTTATGTTGAGACTTAAGGATTGAGGGATATAAAATACATTTGGAGTATGATCGTAACAAGGATTGAATGATAGAAAATTCATTTGGAGTATGATCATAACATCATCTCTTTTTATTATATCTTACAGATATTTAAACCTTGGTAGATGACATAATCGAGGATCATACCATCACCTTAACCAATTGTTCTCAACTAATTGAGCTATAATTCTTTGACTTTGTTGACCTTCTAATTTGAATTAAGTTTAACAAGTATAAGAAGCAATACATTTACTTAACTGTAGGTTAAGAGACAAGACTCACATTATAGGAGATAAATTAGAAAATTATAAATTGAGAAAAATTAAATGGCTTAATTCATCTCAATTTTCAATAGATGGTTGTCTAATATTTTGATCATATTTTTTTATACGTAGATTAAAATCACTTAAAATTGGATAGGTTGGTAGTATTTTATGAAATCTAAACTATACCATTTTCAAAATTTGTGTAAGATTAATTGCCAATGTTATCATATGATTTGGAACCTTGGAATTGTAGTTGACCCTTTTATGCAGTTTTGAAGGTTGATAGTTGAGGGTTTTAGTACCCACACAATATTTTTGATGGTTGTGCTATTTTAAAGAAACTAAAATGAGTTGTATTAAGAAGCACCATAGATATTGCAAATAAAAAATGTGGAAGTGTGCTACTCTCTCGTGACTTGCTCAAGTCTTGAGAATAAGTAATGAGTGTAAAAGAGACCATAGAGTTGGAGATTGAGATTTGATTTTGAAAGGGAAGGTTGTTTCAAAATTTAAAAGTGCTAGCGGTAAATATGCCAATATGTTTCCATTAATACAGACATTACAATTTCCAATCTAAAATGGCATTATAAGGTTAAACTTTTCTTATTTTGCAATCTCCACCTTATATTTTTGTGTTCAATTTGGTGAAAACTCCTCTAGTGTGTTGTTGAGACATTTTAATCTAAGTTTGGCCTTATCCATGATCATAGATGTATAATGCAATCCATCAAACCTTATGAATATTGTTTTTGTCATCTCCATAAATTTCCAGGACAATTGTAACTTCAAGGAAACCTACAACCTTTGATACTAGTGTAAAACTATTTAAAATTCAAAAATTAATGTAACCCATCTTTTTTTCCCTAATATTTACTATATTTTGAATAGTCACTCTCCCATAAATATTAGTATATACTTTTTTAAAAACCCCTTTAAAACCATTCACTCATAGAACACTTACAATTAGAAAACTTACCACCACTTATGTCCACCAACTTATGGGTGGATTGCAAATACTATTAAAAAGAAGGGTAGACGATTGAAATTTAAAGATTGTATACCTATTTTTTGTCATTGAAGCCATATATTCTATTTAATAATATTACCTTCCATTTACTATCCATTTCATCATTCCCTTTGAATAAGCCATCTCCCCTTTTGTTCTTAGGAAATTGAAATTTGAAAATCCTTACCTTAGCTCCTTCCTTTAGATCTCTAACTATTTCCTTAATTCTCCCCTTGTTTGCATCTCCTAATGTTATCTCCACATTTTTTTTGACTCCCATCCTTTCACACACCACTTGTGCTTAGCTATCTCTCCTAGGTCTTTTCATTATGTTCACGACATCTCCACATTCTCATTTACAAATTTCCACTAATTTTTCATGCTTTTGAGATTATTATTCATGTTGTGTAGAGGTTTAAATATATCAAACAAGATATTGATTGATAAAATATCCTTATCATACTTTTATCCCTTCTCTCTAAACTTAGCTCAAGTTTACTCACGCCTAAAGTTAGGTCTACATGTTATATAAGCAAGGTTACCTCCATAAATTGAAGATAAACAACTCTTATAAATAGAACTATTGGATTCTCAAACACTTTCCCAAAGGTTACATTCACTCTTTAACACTATTGCAACACCCCCTTGACATTTGTGCATGCAAATAGATAGACATAAATAGCAGTTTGTTGATGACTAAATGGCCGAGCACATGACTCTTTGTGGCATGTGTTATAATATAACTTACAAGTGAAAGCATGTTGTGAATTCAAAGCATGTAAGTAACTCATAGTGATAAGTTATAGATGAAAATAAAAATAAAAATAAAAGAGATGCAAATTATTATACAATATATATGAGAATAACCCATGTGGGAAAAAAATTCATACTCAAAGAAATCCAAAGCTTGTCTCAATCCTTTAATAGAGTTACTTAAATATAATTTCTCCTTTTGATTTTATACAAAATTTCTCCTACTTCAAGCTCTAATATATAGCAAAAAATAATACAAGAACTATACAAATGGTCTCCAAGGCCATGGACTAAACCCATGATCCGAATGATCCACATGCAAAAGATATGTTATGAAGTTTTAGTGAGTTACAAGCATTTTTCTGGAATCTTCAATAATTTATATATGAGCTTGGTCATCCAACTTCACAAAAATATACAAACAACCCACTAAAGGACAAAATAATAACTCAATATGTCTATAAAGGTTATCCACTTCTTATATATAGTCCAAGATGTTTTCTTAGACCTCATACACTTTTGAAAGTTCTTCTTACACCACTATAAATTCTCAGATTCTTTTGCACTTCATCTCAAGTGTAGGAATGTGTTGTCATTGGCCTAGTTAAGCTCTCCCACTCAATGTCACCTTGCAAAGAAAATTCCAAGTATAGAAAATAAATTTAATTATTAAAATGTTACTCCTTATGTACAATAAAAATTTCTCTTTCATGATTCTTATAGTCACATAAATAATAAATGATTATTGACTAAAAAATACTAAAGTTAAAATTCAGTCATAGGATTGCAAGGTTAATAAAACAAATGCTAACCTTCTCCCACTTGATATCACATTTCAATACTATATTAAATTAGGAATTAAGAGAGGAAAGTATCTTGACCTCCCCACATAAGATAACTTATTTTTTCTCACTATCTTAGGGAGAATTTGTAACATTCTCTGAAGTATCCACTTTTTTTTAACATGACTCTAACACTCTTAACCATTTTTTGAACAAAGTGATATTGGAAATATATATGCTTAGTGAGTGCATGATACATTGGGATATTAGCCAAACATATGACACTCTAACTATCACATTCATTCCTCAACTATCTACACTAAAAGTTAATACTTAAAATAATCTCTCTAACTACATTGCCTCTTTACAAGCATCTATTGTAGCCATAAACTTTGCTTCTATAGTGGACAATGTGGTCGTAGATTTTCATTTTATCATTGCACTAACTAATACAAAAGAAATTAGACATAGTTGCATGTGGATCTTCTACAATCATTGTCTCCAACCTAATCTAAATCAAGAAACTTCTATAGACAAATCACCCTACCAACATTATTGGATCCATTATAATAAATACCAAGGTTAGAAGTTTCATGTAGATATCTAGAAAACCCTTTTACATAAGTCCAATATTCTTTACTAGGATTTTCATAGATCTATTGAGAATTATCACTGCTTGGACAATATTAGGTCTTGTACAGACCATAGCATACATAAGGCTACCTACAACAAATCTAGAATTTTATACATCTCTTCATATTTATTAGGAAATGTTTTGTCTGAACCTTGTATTTAGATAAGGTTATTATTTATAGTAAGTTTACATTTGAGCACATATTTTTCCTAAACTTTCTCCAAAGCTTCAGAAGGGCTAGATAGGATGTCGATAATTTTTTATTACAAAATTTTATCTAGATTTGAAGATAAAGTTCTCTCTAATAAAGTTGCGGA
The DNA here is from genome assembly GCA_018584345.1 of Thuja plicata. Classification (NCBI taxonomy): domain Eukaryota; kingdom Viridiplantae; phylum Streptophyta; class Pinopsida; order Cupressales; family Cupressaceae; genus Thuja; species Thuja plicata. The sequence goes on along the minus strand of MU227994.1, from coordinate 1,368,750 downwards.
AGAAATTTTACAAACCCAATTTTGAAGGCCTTGGGGGTTCCTGAACAGCCTGGAATTGTCCATAACTAGTGTAGTGGGTTATATAACATGGCATGAGCTTTTCAGTGCTTCAAATGGTTCATCAATTAGATATATTATTCAAAAGTTATGTTATCTATAATTTGGGTCTCCTAAAATAGAAAATGTAAAAACATGTTGAACACATAAATGAGATGTAAAATGGAGTTACACATGTTGATGTGTGTTTTGACATATCATAGGGCATCTTAGGTTGGAGATATGATGGGTGTCTCTTTTCACATGGTTTTTAGCCCATGGTTTTACAATACCATTTGACAGTATCATGTATTGTATCTCATATATATTAGGTGTGTGCGATATAGGTTTTGTGTAAGATTGTGATAGCTATAGAGTTACCTCTAGATCCCTAGTTGGTGATACTTGCGTGAGAATCTTTCTTTGAAAGTATATTCTAATTTATTGTTGATAATTTATGAATAATATATTGGACAACTTTAGGAGTGTGGGGTATTTCTCCTGAAAGGGTTTTCTCTATGTAAATGATTATGTTGTAGCATGCATGCTATTTACATTTTTTTTTAAAAAGTTTCTGCAATTGTTGTAAAGATTTCAGAAAGTTTTTTAAATAAACCTCCTCTCAAGATTAGTGTAGGAATTTGTTCCACTTATTGCACATATGCATGTTTTATTTCCATTGAAGTCAAACTTGTTGTCTAAGGTCCAAATATTGCATATAGAAGTTAAGTTGTGGACAAAGAACTAAAATTCATCTAGTAGTTTCTTACAATGACTTGATAGTTTCATATAGTTACATGCAGAGGTTCAAAAGGCATGTTCAAGATAAAATCACTTGTACTCAACATTTTTTTTAGAGTAGTTCAGTTATAGTGAAGTCTATATTTAGTTTAAGTCACACAGTATTTTGTGATGAACAATATTAGTTGTATATGGGTATAATGACATATAGACCACTAGAGTAAGTTAGAGTTGATTATATAGGTTATTTCTAGATATTTTAGATCTTGTATAGATATTTGGAGTTATTTTTATTTCTTTTATCATATAAATATATAAGTATGATTATTCCATTGAACAATATTACAGGTTAGGTTTTGGCATTTTTCTCTGCATTTTGGCACATTGCTGCAATTCTTCTTGTAGTTGGGGAATAGTGTAGATGGATGACATAAGATGCTATATCTCAGGTGTTGTGGTTTGACTTTATCAATGGTTGAAGTTTTGATTTTTTTTGTACAAGTCTATCATAAAATAGAGTAAATAGTGTACAAGAATGCTTTACATTCCTCTATGTTAGATGTTTTGATGTTACAACTTGATAATATGAACATTTTATGATCTAGTGATAATTTGATTTTCATCTAGAATGATTATTGAGGACCACATTATCTTTTGAGCTTGTTTGGCCGACATACTTTATAGATTCATTCTTTTAGGGTAGATTCAAGGTGTTTTTGGTCATTGTGTTAACATGTGATGTTTATAGTGTAGGTCTTGTATCTTATGAAGGTTGTATATTCATAGTATGATGCTTTATACAATTTCATTACTCTTCACACGTATTGAAGAATGAGTTTTGGGTCAATGGTCTTTATGTTACATGTTACATATTACATGTTACATCTTGATTGATTGACTTAATGGATGCTTGTGGTGAGGAGATGAATATATATTCAAAAATATCATTCAAAGAATATATATAGGTATTGTATGTAATGTGAATACGAGATAGGTAGCAGTTCATGAGATATTGTGACGTGTGAAATATTTATAGAGATAAAATTGGTAACTGATACATGAACAACAAACTATAATTATCATTTTGGGAGAGCACTTTTAATCAATTCAATCAATGTTTTTGATTAAGTGAAAAATAGGTTTTGAAAGGACCTAAAACCCTGAACAAAGAAGGCTCTAGAGGGAGCTGAAAACCAAAAAAAATATATTCAAGACTACCCACAACACGAAACAGGACAAGACCTGGATAGGACAAAACTGAGAAAGAAGGAGAGAACCATAAAATCCCACCACCAAGACCCAATGTTGCATGAAAATGATAAAAGACTAGTGCAAGAAAGGCTAGCATGCAACCAAAAATTGGAAGAGCCCAGTCAAGAAGCCATTAAGACTTACCTTTTGTATTACTCTTTTGGGAATAAAAGGTCATATCAAAAGAGGGCTAAGGTGATTTAGATTTTTTCCTTTTGACCGATATCCATCCCTCTTCCACCCTAGTAGAAACATCCTGCCAAGAAATCTAATCCAACATCGAAGTCCCCACACCCTGAGATGGAGGACCAAAAATAGGACCCAATATAGGGCCAACAAAAACCAAAGGAGCAAGACCAGTAACTGCCAAAGAGGCACAACCAATGACCAAAGCCTTATCTAAAGCTGAAGAAAGAGAGGAAGAACCAAAAATAATAGCTCTAACAACACACTCACCATTTGAGGTGGGACCACTAGTCAAAGTCCAAACAAAGGCATAACTTTAGCACCAACAATCCCAGGAGAAACATGAACCACACAAGCAACCTGAGGAGGGATAAACTCAACACGAGCTTCATCCAGGGTAGAGGAAGGACATGGAAATTCCTATGTAACCATCTTAGAGAATATTTTATTTCTAACTGTATAATGCTCAGAAGAGACACCCTGCGACCAAGAAGCTGGTCTTTTATTTTTCTCTAGACCACACTAAGACAAGACATGCCTAGTTTTAAAGTATATTTGAGATCTAAAGGGGATACCTTCATAGTCAAGGGGTTGAATCCAAGAGGCTTCAAAAGTTTCAAGAAACATCTTAGTCAGGAGCCCTTTATAAACATCTAAGTCAACTAGAATGTGAGCATAAATAGACTTACAAATGTTAGAAGATTCTACATCCATCATCAAAAAATCCCCCAAATCCTCACCAACTATTTCAGATAGGGAATCACTCCAAATATGAAGGGGAAGGTTGGGGAGCCTGACCCACATAGGAGTCTTGTTGAACAATTTAGAAGAGGGGATAAAACCAGGATGAAATGACTTAACCATCAGCAAAAATTTATCATCCTAGCTAAAAAAGTGATCACACAAGACCCTATTTCTATCCTCAAAATGATTAAATTTAGCAATAAAATAACCCTTATCCATAGGGTAAATGTGAATAGTATCAATTAGGATGGGCTCCCAGTTTTGAGAGATCCAAGCATGCAGTTGAGGAAGGTTGGACCAAAAGCCCCAACAATGACAAATCACACCATGAGAAGTGACAACAAAGATATTATGGTTAATCTCTACATCCGTCTCTGCACATAGCCTAAGAGAAAAAAATCTTACACACAGGAAATAGGCCCAAGCCAGCTACCCGAGCCCCATACCCCAAAATATAATGCTACAAGACAACCTCGTGATCCACAACCTTCACCACATCAGAATCCATAATGGTGGCCTAAGAAGTGCTAACAAGAGCATGAAGAGCCATAGAAGGAGAGGAAGGCCCAGACCTAGACCCAGCGAGCCCCAACACAAGAGTGGACTGGGCAGGTAGGGAGACCATCCCTAAAGACATCCCACATTTGAGACTTGCAAACGCAGGAGAGGGAAAACCATAAAAGTAACACAGAAAGAGGAGGAAAGAAAGGCAAAGGAACCCACAAACTCCTTTACAAAACCTAAAACACCTCCAGACAACACCGATGAAAGGTACCCAAAAACACAAAGGGAATGCAAAATGAGTGAGAGAGGTGTAGTTTGAATTCACAACAATGACAGAAGTGGGAGACATAATGACAACAATTCCCCTCTTGTAGAAATTCAATCAATGTTATTCCTTCTTATCAGTTGAAATATATATTTCCCTTAACTAAGTATAATCTTGAATGTTTTCAAGTCATTTTGTATCTCACTCTTTTATGTGCAAGTTCTCTTTTAGGGAGTAGTGAGATTCCTTAGCAGTGTGCCTAAATCATTGTAATAATTGTTCATCATATAGTGAGAGTAACTATCATCATGGATTTTGTTACAAATATGACATGTTGGTTGTCACCATGTTAAAATTGTTGAAAGGATTAAGTGGTGGTGGTAGACTTATTGAGAGAATGAAGTGACATGATGATGTGTTAATGAGGTAATAAAAAAATTGTTGATATCTTGTTTGTGTTGGTGTATTCATATTATTTAGTCAAGTATGGTTAGCAATATTCATGTCAGTAGTTACTTTAATGGATATGATTTATCATATATCTTATACACCTATGTTCCTTTGGTCTGTAAGATGTTCTTGTAAGTATTTTTTTGTGTTTTAGATAATGTTGTTGTTATGTTGGAACCTCTACCTACAACTGGTAATAGCCTTGCTGTGTTCCAATTTGTACATAGTTGCATTTTGGATTGATGTGATTTTAGACTAATGACACTACATGCCTTTGTGAAGTTTAGTTTGGTTCAAAAGATATATGTTGGTATGTTGTTGTTAAGAAGTTGTTGATGATTCAATTTGAATCAAAAGATGTCAATTGGTTTGCTACTAATTAGAAGTTGTCTTTGTAGGTTTGTCCATTGGTTGATTGTTAGAATTACACTTTGTGGTGTCATTGATGCCATTCATTCCTAGTGTGACATTAATGTCTGACTACAGTAATCGTAGAAGGTCAAGATGATGATTGATGAAGAACATTTGAAAATGTTCAATAGTGAAGGTTGTTAATATGGTACCAATATCACATAGAATGTGCACTTTGTGTGTTGCTACTATTTGTGGTAACACATGCATTGAAATTGAAGAAAAAATTGATGCTCTGGTACTAGTAATGTTCTCTAATAGTAGTGTGGTCTGTGAGACTAGTTCAAAGTATCTTTGGCATCATTTGGATATCATTGGATAAAATGTTGTTGAATGATGATCATAATCATGCTTGGTCATACAATATATTTTCTATTAATATATGTGTTGTAATACCCACCCCTTAATCTGCCTTTCTATTTCAGTTTCCAAACTCTTTTAGGCCTTTTCATGTATGTGTTGGTTATTTCAGATGGTTTTGAGGATATTCATGTATTAATTTTCATTATATTATTTATCCTTTGCTTAGTTTTGTTATATCTTCTATCTACATGTGATTATGGATATTTCATGATGGTTATGTATGTGTTATGATATTATTTGGATTATGGTTTTCTAACAATACTGACCCTATATATGTATGCACGTGGATCATTTGTATGTTTTACCTTATTGTTTGATGTGCTTGGTATGGTATGGGACAGAGTCGTAGTTACTTGCTTCGGCGAGATCCACATGATAAACTATTCTCAACCATTGTTTGTTATATTATATGTATGCATATGTTCATCTTTGTGATGACAGGTTTGCAGGCACCAGGCTACGTCTTCCTTGAATTGGCAGGAGTGAGCATGTCACATCGCAATATCTCAATGGTAAGAAAGGGGAGATAGTATTCAGGCCTAAATCCATACCATAAACTCTTATTTTATCCTAGAACTAGACAAGGATCTTATTTACTATCCTATCTAAATCCGTCAAGTGACGTAGATTCGTGAACCTTTCTTTGTGTGCTTGGGTGTCTGTTTCAGTTGTTTTTCTGTTTAGATGGTTTTCAGTTGATTTAATGATGCTTTTGACTTGATTTATTTAATGAATAATTATAGTAAATATTAATGTTAATAATTACACCTTTAATAAGGTCAAAACATTGATATATTAAATATATGACTATTTAATAATTAAATATTAATTGAATGCCTTTATTTAATTAATTGATTTAATTATTGAGTCTTGATTTAAATAATTGAGATTTAATAAATATTAAATTCAATTATTGTAATTAATTGTGCAAAGTAAATTTATTAAGCGCTGCTTTAAGTTACATGATTAATTGATCTAATTTAATTGAAATATTCTCATGTGCATTTTCAATTATGACTTTATTTTTATATTATAAAGTTGAGTTGTGCATGCTTTAAGTGAAAATTAAAAATAAATAATTTATTTTAATTATTAATTAGAAAATTAATATTCCCTTTAGGGTTTCACTTTTTGAAAACCTAATTGCCTGGTTTTCTATATCCTTGGATTGAAAGCCATTTTGGAGGTTGTAAAATGAGGGGGAAGGAGAAATCAGGTGATTGGAGAATTGTGGAGAGCTTAGAAGAATTTTTGGATTCTTCATTGCTTGGATTTGGATTTGTTTCTTCTCATCAGTTATTAAGGTAGGATCTTGATCTTGTTAATTCTAGCTTTCAGATCCCCGTCTTCTATGCATCTGAAATGCAAGGATCCTTTGTTTGAATCTTCCTTGTTTGTTATCATGTGATTTGATTGTTTAAAATTGGAAAAATGTGTTATTGGATCAATTTGTGGTTTCCTTCATGTTTGCATGCCAGATCTGTGTTTTTGGGCATAAGAGTTTCATTTTATTGTATTGGATGCAAAATGGACATTAGGGTTTTCAATTGGAATGATTTAGTTTTCAATATTGGCTTTAAGATTTCAAATCTGTGATTTTTTTTTTGAGAGAAATTTGTTATTGTTATAAAAATTGGCTTAAAATCCCCAGATTTATAAATCTCTTACCTTGAAAAGAAAATTGCAGCCTTACCAGGTTTCTGTCCAAACATTGGGTCTAGATTTGCATGAAAATAAAATAATAGAGTTAATTGCATGTTTAAAAATTCTCTAAAAAAAAATTAAATATTAAATTTAGAATGTTTTCCTTGGTTGTATCAAATTGTATGTTTTATTATTTAAGTAATTTAATATTAATGCATACATAGATCTACAATTGCATAGTAAGATATAAAATGAGGATAAATGCATGTTCTTTTTTTAATTAGGAAAATTAATTAAATAAATTTTTTTAAAGAATAAGTATTTATAAGATATATTTATTTGCATGTTATTTAAGAAGGATTTATTTATTTACATTAAAATAATTCTTGTTGGAATTTGCATGCAATAGTATTCTATTTTTAGAAATCATGTTTCTTTAGAAATTCTATTTTTAGAAATTAAGTTTTTTTCAAAATTTTATTTAAAAAATATTAAAAAAAAAAAATAATAATAATAATAATAATAAAATCCTTTTTAGAATTCACATGGAGTGGTATTCTATTTTTAGAAATTCTATTTAAAAAAAAAAAACTTTTTAGAATTCACATAGAGTGGTCTTCTATTTTTAGAAACTCTATTTTAAAAAAAAAAAAAAATTTTTTTTTGAATTCGCATGGAGTTTTTAACTCGTTTATTTATGTAATTTGGAATTACTTATAATGATCCATTTTTGTACGCTTATTTCGAAAGCTTTGAATGTTATGTGGATGATTCCAATAAAATTTTACTTGTAATTATATTAAAAATTTAGTAATTATTATATATATTAATATATGTGTAGATTTTTATAAATTAATCTATAAGGATTTTATGAGAATTTTCTTTAGAAAATTTATTATAGTTTGTTAGTAATTTTATTAGATAAACTAATTTTCATAGTGCTGACTATAAATGAGTTTATCACTAAGTTTTATTAGTCTTTCTAGAATCGTAATTATCATGCCACGATGTGTTTTCTGAGTGAATGATTAAATAAATTGTGTGTTTCTCTTCTTTGTGAAACTACAATGTTTCAGGTATCTGTTGGGATTAGTTGACTTTTAGGATGAAAATCAGAGGTTTTGGGGTTACCGTCTCTTTGGTGTTTTGTGTGCTTCAATGCATGTTCATGTTGATTTCAATTTTGGTCTCGATCTTTTTATCCAACCTGGTTTGTCTAAATTTGTCCTTTGTGATCTTGTGAGAGTACTTTGAATTATTTTATGGTTAATTGAGAACCAGTGTATTCTTGTGTGGGCGAGAATCAATAATAAGGTTTATGTTATACCTTCGTGATGTTTCTTTGTGAACCTAGGGTAGGTTACCTAGTTGTATAGTAGGGGGTAGCTTGCAATAAGTGTCGGGGCTCACAAGTGGTTGCTAGGATAATTTATTGTATGTATTCGTAACAAGTGATAACATAATAATTTATTAGGGGGTTTTAGTATAATTTTATAAGATATATAATTCCTTACCCATGCTTGAGCACTATTATAGGCTAAGATGGAGGATGAGATGATGCTTTCTGCCTTGAGGGGTGTGTGTCTGTCATAGTTAGTGACTTTGTCTGTTTGAGAGGTTATTAATACCATGTATGGTCACTTAAGTGTCAAAGTCTAAAGAGATTATCATGACAAAACTTAAGGGTTAGACATACACGATGACGCCTTCCTATAGACAACTTAGGTTATCCTACATGTGTCAGTTTCCTATGGTATTGTGTAGATTCCTTATTGTGATTTAGAGAGCTTATAGGATCTTCCTATGCATTTCTTTACGATGTCTTGTATACCTTTATTGTTTGCCTTCTTGTTGTATACCCATGTGAGTGGGCCTGTTATTATCTTCTCAGCATGGTGGGAGTGGACCTTTGGTTCCACGAGGTCGGGTGGTAGTGATTCTTATTACCATTGAGATCCGACGTTCATCTTCATTCTTGGATGATCCTTGTTGCAGTTATATCTTCTATCTTCTATATTCCCATTCTTCTGAAGACTTTTTCAGTTTCATGAGTTGTATACTTGTTTCATATGTGTTTATTGGTTATCATCCTTTCAAAGGCTACATTGTATTGTATTTTTTTTATATTATTACATACCCTGCAACTTGTCTAGTGGATTTTGATTCGTGTATGTATACCTTGGGTATTAGTTGTATATGTGGTCTTGTTATATGAGATGTATATTATTGGATTCAGTTGATGTATCTTTTATGTTAGTTATTTATAGTTGATTCTTCATAGATTATTTCTCTTAAGTAAATCTACGTCAAGGAACCCTCGAGAATTGTTATCTTTGTTGAGTTATATTTATGTGTATGTCATGTACTTCATTGTGTTTCTTCCACGTTGTTATCATTATAGTTTGTAAACATTTAAAAAAATATATCCTGTTAACTTAGTGTCATGTTTAGTTTAGTTCTCCTAGGTTCTCTGGTGGGGCATTACACTTGGTATCAGAGCCAACATTTCTCCCTTGGGAGCTCTGGGAAATTTGTATGCCCATTAGTTGTCTTTTGGTTTAAAACTTGAAACAAACATAGACATTAAAACTTTGATGTATTTAAAACTATTGCTTTATGTTTATTTGTTTTCTTTTGTCACTTTTTGGTTTTGTTTTGAGTTGTTTGGTTCTTTTGGTTGCTTCAAGTATGGAGTCTATTGAGTCTAGAGCTATTGTTGGGAGCCTTGATCAGGATCAGGCCATGAAGATTCAACACCTTGTTAGAGAGCTTAATGGCCTCACTGATGGAGGAGTTTGAGTCTTCCAATCCCAAGCTTTTAGGGATGCAATTTATAAGGTTGTGTTGGTTGAAAAAGATCATATTACATACTCTAAGGGTGATCTAAACTAATAAAGTGAGAAAATCTCTCATGATCATTATGGTGGCTCTCCGATTAAGAATGTCTGTAATATTCAGCGCAAACAGACAGTTCAGCCTAGTGGACCTACTTCTGGTTACAAGGGTAATCAATCACATGGAGCTGGGAGCTCTCGAAACCCTCCTACAATTTTGAAGGATAACCAAAACCAATAGAGTAAGAAATTCTTCCATGGTTATAGTGGTGGGTCACAGTCAGGAAACTATCGCAACTAGCAATGCAATATGCACAAAAGGACTGATCAGCCAATTCAAAGTTCGCATTAGAATATTAGTAGGGGTAGTGTTCAACATTCTAGTGCACCTTTAGTTAGTGGAGGTGGTAGTAGAGGAGCTTGTTTTTCATGTGGGCAGTTTGGTCATATTGTGGTTAATTTCCCTCAACGTGCAGTGTAGTTCTCAGGGCAGAGGCCAGTGGCTTCTGAGCCTACAGTTGGGAATGTTGGTGGGTCTCACAAAGCGTATGCAACCTTTGATTACTCTCTAGGTGTGTATACACTAGTAGAAAAATATCAATATATGACCAAATAAACTACCAAAAATTATAGATAAATGACCAAATTTGGTCACGTGATTAGTAGTAGTTTATTGTTGGTCATTTATCCCGCGACCAAATTTATGACTAAACTATTTTAGTCATTTATTTAGTCGTTGATTTGGTCATATATTTAGTCATTTATTTGGTCATTTATTTGATCATTTAGTAGTTTATTTGGTCATTTGGTAATTTATTTGGTGATTTGGTAGTTTATTTGGTCATTTATTTGGTGATTTGGTAGTTTATTTGATCATTTATTTAGTCATTCAATTTATAGTTTATTTGGTCATTTTTGTTATTTTGTAGTAAATGAATAATTTAATAAATTTTAAGATGCAAAAAAAATAATAATATTAGACTTGAACTAAATCATACAAGCAAATAAGAGTAATACACATGAAAAAGATACGAAAAACTAGAATTAAAAGTTTTTTTTTCTATTAAGATAGTTTATCAAAAGATACAATTAAGTAGCATGATCTAGTACCAGTTATCAATAACTACACACAACCCCCATACCATATATAGTTACAAAATTTGGGGAGTGTTAACATTTCCAAATCTATAACCTATACTTATCAAAGTATATTGTTCAGGTTACAAGTTCTTTACACAATTGATGACATGTAACTGATTGAATGTTTGATAATGTTAAGTTGAAGAAGATGCAAAATATTAAATCAGTTAATGGTTTGTATTGTCATTGATGTCAACTTGATATCATCTGTATGGTCATACACATAATGCCAAAGACTTCTGAGAATCAATGGAGAAATGATGATGCTTTCAACAATGCATAAAAGTCAAGTAATCACTAAGTGATAGACTACACCGACAGAGTGCACACCATCGGTAAAGACAAAGAAAAAGTCACAGTGATGCCCGACGAGCAGAAGACAGTGTTGCCTAACAAAGCAGAATCATAGGATGCCCGATGAGCTGAAAATAGAGTTGCCTGATGAGCAAGATCCAATGATGCCCGACGAATGGAGATCCCAAAGCTAACTGAAGTTACACCGACGGAACTGACAGTTGTCACCGATGATGAATTAAAAAATTGACTGACAGAACTGAGAGATCAGTAAATGAAAAAATATCTAGTTGGCAGAGCTTAAGGATAGAATTAACTGACTCTTTTATTTGTTTTATTCAACCACAATTAAGCAATTGATTTATACAGTTGGCAAGAAGATAACTACGAGATAAATCAGGAGTTAAAGCTGTAAATAAAATTGGCTAGATTATTTTTCACGCCAAGAATCAAGAATCAAGAATTATGGAATATCATGTCTATATAAGAAACAAGAATAATTCATTTTCTACATGCAATCAGATACACGGGGGAGTGAAATGAAAGAAGATGCTGAAGAGAAACTGATGAAGGATAAACTTCATACAGTCCTGATCAATCAAGCTAAGGGAGAGCTAAAGAATTCTGTAGACACCGATGAACAATAAAGCATAGCATCATAGAGAAAAAAATGTGAAGCACAAAGGAATTGAATTGATACATTGATCAGAGAGGTATTGTATGTAAATAGATCTGAATATCTGCAATTCAAAGTTGCATTAGAAACAGGTCATTGTGTTTCAGTTTAGCCATTGAAGCATTAAGTCTCTTAACAGAGTAGGACTTAACCATCTTCTATAATTGAGGTATATCCTAACAGATTACCAAAAAGGTTGATTCATGATAGTAGCAGCGGTCTTACCTAAAGCCCATTGATAGTCTAATAAGGAGGCTGATTCAAGGATGGTAGTAAGATTAGCATAAAGCCTATTAACAGTCTAAAGCCTAATTCAAGGATGTTAGCATAGATGCCAGATACTAAGTGACAACCTATGTATAAAAATCCTCTAACAAGGTCGCACTTAACTATGTGTTTGTAACCTTTAACAGGGTTGGCTCCTAACAGGGCTCACTTCAAAAGAGTGAAAATTTGGGGTACCGGTCCCAGTGGTTTTTTCCCTTAATAGGGTTTCCACATTAAAATCTATGTGTTATATGTTTATGGTTTATTAATTTATTGTTTTACATTTCACATATGCATTTTTGGATTGATTGGTATACTCTACATATTTACTGAGTATTGGTAAATGAGTTTTGCTGCTTATCGATAATCAAGGAGAATAAGGACAGACAAGATAAATTGACAGACAGTAAATTATTTCAAGTATTTCAAGGCATACATATTGTAGGGACTTAATAATCTAAGGTGTATAAATTGGTGGATTAAAGTTTAAAGGATAAATTTTTGAGGCCATTGATTCACCCCCCCTTTCAGTTATTACTAACAATTGGTATCAGAGCTTGTGTTCTTAGAAGGAAGGTTTCAAGACCTAAGTAAAGATCATAAGATGAACAGATGAGATGTGCCCAAGTTGAACAAAGACAACTTTGCTTCATGGAAAAGAAGAATAAAACTTCACTTATCAGGTATTGGCAATGATATTACTCAATAATTAAATACTGAATATGTGTTTCCTAAAGGACCATTGACAATAGATCAATTGAGAGTAAAGCATGAACATAACTGCATGGTTATACAGCTTTCTGCCTCACTCTCTGATGCTGAATTTGAGGATGTCAAAGATTGCAAAAATGCAAAGACAATGTGGGATAAGATAAAACTTGTACATGGAGGTGATACAAATTTTTTGAGAGCCAAGGAAGAAAGCCTTAGAGGAAAGTTTGATGATCTTAGAATGAAAGAAGGTGAAAACATCACTCAATACAACACAAGAATAAAAGTAGTCAATACTATACAAGGCGTTGGAGGTACACTTGAAGAGGAGACAGTGGTAAGTAAAATCTTAAGAACCTTATTGCCTGTATATGCTATTAGAGTCTCTGCTATTCAAGAAATGAGAGCAGTAGAAAATAATATAGTCACTCTTGATAGCCTGATTGGTAGATTGATTTCATTCGAGATGAATAATTTCGATAATAGTGTTCTACCAAGTTTAGAGTCTTCATTTAAGTCTTCTATGAGAATAAGCAAATCTAGTCAGAGACACTCATCTAGAAGAGACAGTGAAAGAAAAAGTGAAGAAGAAGATCTACATGAAATAGAAGCACTCAAGGAAAGAAGAATGCAAAGAGGCAAAGGTAAATACAAAGGGAAGTTACCACTTGTATGTTTCAATTGTAAAGAGATTGGACACTTTGCTGCAAGATGTCCTAACAAAAGAAAAGATGATAAAAGTGATAACAGATATTTTGAGAAGAAATCTGACAAAGATGATAACAAAGATTACAGATGTTACCAACGATCAGAAATAAATGATACCCAAGATTACAAGGATAAAAGCAAGAAGGCTAGCTATCTAGCTGCTTGCAAAGATGAAGATACTAACACGAAACCAGATGATGATATCGAGATAGTTTTTGTAGCTGTGAAGGATGATTTAGATGAAGATGAAAGGTATGAATAAATTTCACTCATATCTAAGATTAGTAATAATGATATCTAGATTATAGATAGTGGCTACACTCACCACATGACCGGTGACAAAGAAAAGTTTAATACTTTTGAATACTATAAAGGTAGTACAGTAAGAATGGGAAATGATACCCCTTGTCAAATTGAAGGTAAAGGAACAGTAATGCTGAATAACCTAATTAAATGTGAAAATATTTATTGGGTAAAAGGATTGAATTATAATCTGTTGAGTGTTTCTCAGCTAAATAATTTAGGTCACAGAGTAGCATTTGAGAACAAGAGGGAAAAGATCTTCAATGAATCAAAAAAACTAATTGGTACCGGTGAATAGACCAAAGGTAACTTATTCTATCTAAATGATACTAACCCACTTGCCTGATGACTAGAAACAAAGATATATGGTTATGGCACAAAAGATTGTGTCATGTGAATTTTGACAACATGATGAAAATAAGCAGGAAAAGAAGTGTAAGAGGCTTATCAACGATGACAAAGCCAGACAAAATCATGTGCAAAAATTATCAAAAAGGTAAAATGACAAAATCTAGTTTCAAAAGTAAAACCCATATATCTGATGAAATTCTAGAGTTAGTTCATACTGATTTATGTGGACCAATGAGGACGAAGAGCTATTATAGAGATAGATATTTTATTCTCTTTGTTGATGATTCTTCTAGAATGATGACAGTCATGTTTTTAAAATAAAAATCTTAAGCATTCAAGATGTTTAAATGGTACAAGGCTATGGTAGAAAAATAGAGTTGTAAGGATCTAAAATGTTTAAGATCAGATAGAGGAGAAGAATTTATATCAGATGAATTCACTAATTTCTTTAATGAGCATGGTATAAAAAGACAGGTTTCTGCACCAAGAACACCACATCAAAATGGGATTGCTGAAAGAAGGAATAGATCAATAATTGATTATGCAAGAACACTGATGATAGAGAAGGACATCACCCAAATCTTCTGGAGGGAAGATGTTAGCACTGCTGTTTATACACTTAACAGAGTACAATTGAGAAAGGACTCAAAGAAGACTCCTTATGAGCTATGGTATGGTAAGACACCCAATCTAAGTTACTTCAAAATATTTGGTAGTCAATGTTATGTCTTAAAAGATAATAGAAATGGAAAGCTTGAAACCAAAAGTGATGAAGGTATTTTTTTGGGGTATTCTACCAAAAGAAAAGCTTTTAAATGTCTACTCAAGGCTTCTAACAAAATAGTTGAAAGTGAAAATATAAAGATTGATGAATTTGTAGAAAAGAATGAACTAGAAAGCACAAAAGAGCCAGAGGACTACAACAAGTTTATATACTGTGAAGGACCCACAACTCTACCTGAGCAACAGTTCTTAAATCTAGAATAATAGAATGTTGCAACCGACGGTCAGAATATTGTTATCGACGGTCAGGATAATGATCAAAATGATGTGCAAGGTATTGAAGATCAAAATGATACACAAAGAGCTATACATGTACTTTCAAGATATGTAAGAAGGAGCCATGTAGAGGACCAGATCATAGGAGATAAGAAAGCTGGTATAAGAACAAGAAGTAAGCCTTTAAACTCAAATTGCTTAATTTGTGAGTTTAAATCAAAATCTTTCAATGCTACACTAGATAATGAAGAATGGATAAGTGCTATCAATGATGAGATTGAACAGATTGAGAAGAACAAGACATGGTCACTTGTGCCAAGACCAGATGACAAGAATGTCATTGGTACAAAATGGGTATTCAGGAACAAACTGAATGAGAATGGAGAAGTCACAAGGAACAAAGCAAGACCAGTATGCAAGGGGTATGCACAAGAGGAAGGTATAGACTATGGAGAAACCTTTGCAACCGTTGCTAGGCTAGAAGGAGTAAGAATTCTACTTTCTTATGCTGCATACAAAGGATTCAAAGTATATCAAATGGATGTCAAGTTAGTATTCCTAAATGGAATACTTGAAGAAGAGGTATACATTGAGCAACCAGAAGGGTTTTTGGATCCAGACAAGAGGAACATGGTATGTAGACTTCACAAAGCCTTGTATGGATTAAAACAAGCTCCCAGAGCCTGGTATGAATGACTTCATTCCTATCTAATAAGTATTGGATTCATAAGGACTAGTGAAAATATTAATCTTTATTTGAAAGAAGATACTAATGCTAACACTTTGATTGCTGAAATATTTGTTAATGACATCATATTTGGAGGAAATGATATGCTATGCAAATCATTCGTTGATGAAATGAGAAAAGAATTTGAGATGTCTATGTTTGGAGAGATTAAGTTCTTTCTTGGTCTACAAATCATTCAACAAAGTGAAGGTATTTTCATTACACAATCCAAATACATCAAAGAAGTTCTGAAAATATTCAAGATGGAAGATTCCAAACCTATTGGAAAACCAATGGATACTAGATGAAAATTAACAAAGGAGGACAAGACAACAGAGGTAAATCAGACTCTATACAGATCAATGATAGGAAAACTCATGTATGTTGTACACGCTAGACCAGATATTGCACATGCAGTAGGGATTGTTGCTAGATTTTCTGCTAACCCCAAGGAATCACATATAACTGCTATGAAAAGAATTCTAAGATATCTAAAGAATACTAAGGAATTTGGCTTATGGTATAGAAGAGAAGGCAAATTTGAATTGAAAGTGTTTACCGACGCTGATTGGGCTGGAAATCTAGATGACCAAAAGAGCACAACTGGAGGAGCATTCTTTATGGGTGACAAACTTGTCACATGGATTAGCAAGAAGCAATGATGCATCTCTTAGTCTACTGCAGAAGCAGAATATGTTGTTGCTGCTGCAAACTAGTCAAATATTGCATGGATCAAACAGTTGCCGAAAGGTATGCATATGAAGATAATAGAACCAACAATTATCTACTGTGATAACACCAGTGCAATAAATATTTTCAAGAATCCAGTCATGCATGCAAAGACTAAACACATTGCGATCAAGTATCACTATTTAAGATAACGAGTTCAAGAAAAAGGGGTCATACTTGAATATGTGCAATCAAAGGAACAATTGGCTGATATCTTCACCAAGCGATTGCCCAAGGATACATTTGAGTACCTGAGAAAAAGACTAGGGGTCAAACCCATGTCTACCAGTCAGTAAAAGGACTGAAGGCTGCATCAACCATATATTATTAGAATATCATTCATGATTGATGCAAGAAAAAATTGAACTTCAAAGTTACATACATATACAAAAAGGTATATATCAGAACCAAGCACCAGTACATAGTGTTATATTGATGATGGATAAGGGAAATTCAAGGAATATATTATGGAGAGAAGAAATATTTGATAGAATGTTATATATTTGACAAATATTTGTTTGGCATTGTTGTCAAAGGGAGAGAATGTATCCATATTATCATAAAAAACTATTCATTAACAGATTACTCCAAATGGGGAGAAACCATATCCATAGGGAGAGCAGTTGTATAAAAGTTGCAAATAAAAGACAGTGACATCAAGAAGTAGAAAAGTCAAAAGAGAGAAATTGACACAAATAGAGGTCATAACACATCAGAAGAAGAAATAGGGAAAGCTGCAAGAATCAAATTTAAGCTAACACAAAGCTTACCGGCAGTCAGACATTTTTATCAGTAATCAAAACAAATTGTTTGGTAATTTGATGAATCTTAACAATTGTATTTCATATTGTATTAGAAATAGTATAGTGTGATAATATAGTATGTTGCCATCAATGTCAAAGGGAGAGATTGATGACATGTAACTGATTGAATGTTTGATAATGTTAAGTTGAAGATGATGCAAAACATTAAATTAGTTAATGGTTTGTATTGTCATTGATGTCAACTTGATATCATCTGTATGGTCATACACATAATGCCAAAGACTTTAGAGAATCAATGGAACAATGATTATGCTTTTAGTAATGCATAAAAGTCAAGTAATCACTAAGTGACAGACTATACCAATGGAGTTCACACCATCGGTAAAGATAAAAAAAAAGTCACAGTGATGCCTGATGAGCAGAAGACAGTGTTGCCCGACGAAGCAGAATCACAAGATGTTCGATGAGCTGAAAATAGAGTTGCCCAATGAGAAAGATCCAATGATGCCTGATGGACGGAGATCCTGAAGCTAACTGAAGTTACACCGATGGAACTAACAGTTGTCACCGGCAATGAACTGCAGAATTGACCGACAGAATAGAGAGATCAGAAAATGACAAAATATCTTGTTGGCAGAGCTTAAGGATAGACTTAACTGATTGTTTTATTTGTTTTATTCAACCATAGTTAAGCAATTGATTTATACAGTTGGAAAGAAGATAACTATGAGATAAATTAGGAGTTAAAGCCGTAAATCAAATTGGCTAGATTGTTTTTCACGCCAAGAATCAAGAATTAAGGAATATCATGTCTATATAAGAGACAAGAATAATTAATTTTCCACATGCACTCAGATACACGGGGGAGTGAATTGAAAGAAGATGTTGAAGAGAAACTGGTGAAGGATAAACTTCATACAGTCCTGATCAATCAAGCTAAGGGAGAGCTAAGGAATTCTGTAGACATTGACGAATAGTAAAGCACAACATCACAGAGTAGAAAGTGTGAAGCACAATGGAATTGAATTGATACATTGATCAGAGAGGTATTGTACATAAATAGATCTGAATATCTGCAATTCAAAGTTTCATTAGAAATAAGTCATTGTGTTTTAGTTTAACCATTAAAGCATTAAGTCTCTTAACAGAGCAGGACCTAACCGTCTTATGTAATTTAGGTATCTCCTAACATATTACCAAAAAGGTTGATTCATGATAGTAGTAGCGGTCTTACCTAAAGCCTATTGACAGTCTAAGAAGGAGGCTAATTCAAGGATGGTAGTAAGATTAGCATAAAGCCTATTGACAGTCTAAAGACTGATTTAAGGATGGTAGCGTAGATGCCAGATACTAAGTGACAACCTATGTATAAAAATCCTCTAACAATGTCGCACTTAACCATGTGTTTGTAACCTTTAATAGGGTTGGCTCCTAATAGGGCTTACTTCATAAGAGTGAAAATTTGGGGTACCGGTCCCAATGGTTTTTTCCCTTAACAGGGTTTCCATGTTAAAATCCATGTGTTATATGTGTATGGTTTATTACTTTATTATTTTGCATTTCACATATGCATTTCTGGATTGATTGGTATACTCTGCATATTTACTGAGTATCGGTAAATGAGTTTTACTGCTTATTGGTAATCAAGGAGAATAAGGACAGACAAGGTAAACCGACAGACAATAAATTATTTCAAGTATTTCAAGGCATACATCTTGTAGGGACTTAATAATATGAGGTGTATATATTGGTGTATTAAAGTTTAAAGGATAAATTTTTGAGGCCACTGATTCACCCCCCCTCTCAGTTATTACTAACAGCAATTACATCAAAAATGATAAGTAAACATAACTGTGAATTACTCCCAACCAATATCTTGGTTGTTATTGTCCCTTGGGGCCCATGCATTATTATCCTGGTCATAATCTTGTGTCTCTGCTACTCCTGCTTCCCAGTCTATAGGCTCACCCTGTACACTGTGAACTACATTACCATCGACTTGTTCCTTGGTATGTACATGGCATCTATTCAGGAGATCTACATGGGATATACATGGCATCTATTCAGGGGATCTACATGGTATCTATTCAATGACACAATTACAATATCTCTACTAATTAATTTCATCCAACCTAATCTCTTTAATTTAATACCATAGTTACTTACTAGTGAACCATCTAAATGACTTGAGCGCATTGTGGAACTAGAATCAGAGGCTATTGGTCCTTTTGTTGATATGCCTTTTGAAGGCTGAATAAGATTCTTGATTTTGCGAACCCACTCTGTTTTATCTACTATACTTTCTTCTTTCATCACAATTTCACTGTGTTGGAACAAGAAAGCCATGAAACCAAGATCAATGACTATTTGAGCATAGAAGGTGCCGATTTAATTTACAAAAATGTGCACCTGATGTTTGCAACTTAAACCCAAAAAAGATACACACCTTTTAGTATTATTTTATATGAAACCTTGTTGGTGATTTTGAATGCAAGACTTACAGCTACAGTATTAGGACCATTTGCCTTTTTTTGAGTCTTTAGAACTTGATTTAGCTGGAGCTGGAGAGTCAGAAGTCTAATCATTTGATACCTCCTTGATAATGTATTCCTGTAAGATCAAACGTTCATTCAGTACCAATTACCAGAAAACTTAGCAATAGACATTAAATTATTAAGAAGTAATATGGTGTAGGCTAGATAATTAGGAAAAAAAATGCGTCATACACAATTTACACAATGTATAAATAGCCAAATCTATTAAGCCACTCGAAACAGTCAATCTGTCTCATTTTTACACTTTTTGATTAAAAAGTTTAAAGGTTCCAATTACAGAACAATCTCTATATCCTTGGGGAAAATTTTTGAAAAGACCAAAAGCCTTTACAATCACAAGAAATTAACACAAAATAGACTTAAATGTTAACAAAGATCTACATTATAAATTTTCCTGATATTAATTGGTGCTCTCAAATTTGCAATCAAATCAATAAAATGAGAAATGTGACGTAGGAATTGTTTTAATGTACAGTAGGAAACAATCAATTACAAATATAAACAAAGTAGCATAGTTGTAGTTACTAATCATGCTCAACATAATCATAGTGCACATGTGACCAATAGATCTCAACTAAGAATATACACTTGTGCGATATTGATCAAAGTACTTTGAATCTACATTACCAAATCCAATTCTTCCCTTCATTTCAGAAATAACCAGGAAAACTTACTTTAAGGTAACTATAAAGAATAAAGCAACCAAATTCACAAAACACAAAAAGAAAAAAATACGATTGAAGATAAGCATTATGAAGCCAACAGTCAAAAAACTTTAAAAAAAAAACAAGTTTGTTAGAAGGGCAAAGACTTTGTATTTTGCTACTACCTTAAAGAAATTTAAAAAAGGACATAGATATAATTTGAATCATTATATCAAATTTCAAACCATCGCTAATGGTATGGGATTAAATTCACATCTATAGTAGTAATTATAAAGGGCAAGAAAATTCTAAAAGTTAATCTTTCTAATTTTAACATTCATGTACCTCTTCTGTGGCAATGTGTTAAAGAAATTTATCTTCAAATTCTCAACATAGTTCCAATGCAATATCTCGAGTTCCTTCAACAGTTTGAACCAATTTCTTGCCAAGCCTTACTAACTCGTCTTCAACAATTTATGATCACATTTGTCAAGTTTATTTCAAATATTATGTAATTGACTCTGAGCAGTGCTTGAACAACAGCAAGGCTTTTATCAACAACATGACTTTTTTGGTCAGAGGTTGCTTGATCTATCTTACTAATAACACCAATTGTTCATGTACTTGAAAATTCAAATGATAAAGACAAAAGTAAGGAAATAAGAATACCACAAACATTTCATGCTGCTACATATTCCATTTCAACTTAAAGTAAAAATAAGGCATACAGACCATCAGGATCAAATTCAAGAGCCATTTTAAGAGCACAGGATGAAGAAATTTCTGGTGCCTGTGTTGTAAGAACTACCACCAATAGAACTGCATCATTGTGTTCAACAACATTACTTATTTTCATCCAAGAGGAATGTTTCAAAATGATTAATTAAGAAAAATCCAACAAATAACCTCATATAATAATTGAAATTAATGTCAAAGACTAATTTTGGGAGAAAGAATCCTTGCTGCTAATTTTGACCAAGTAAAAAATCAATGAACTCCAAAGAACTAATGCAACAGACCAAGGAATCATCTGCAATACGTTGATCAAGACCTAGCAAATCAATTAGCTTCAATGGGGGTGCTTCAAGATACAAATCAAAACACAAAACCTCTTAATCTTCAACCATTTAAAAAAACATAGATAATAATTACCATTTTTGTTAACTTTGAATTTAAAATTATAAATTTAACTAACATTAAAATTAATACTACTAATCACCCTAGTCAGGCTATTTTATGATGATTTCACAATTAGTACAATGAAGAGTTCCATCCAAATTATATTTGAATTGAATAAAAAACATTGTGCACAAATCATAGACCTCAGATTGCCAAAAATATTGCAGTCAAATGATGATGCTTTGGGATCTTAAGTGGTTAAAAGTAAAACACAAACAAGTATGCAAATTGCATACTCCAAGAGTTAAATACGGTGGTAAGACAAGACAAAAACCCAGCCAACCTTGATGGCCCACATGCACAACATATCCACAAAGTCCAAGTGCAAAGCATAAGATGCAATTTAAAAAAGTAGATATCCCTTGGACATAACATCTGTAGAAAAGACAACAAACTTCAGGCTTGTTTTACAATAGCTGGTCAACACAAACCATTATGTTCTTTGAAACAACATTTTTTCCCCAATAATTTACATCTATAAATTTGTATAACTTCCAATATTTGTAGCAATGGCATATAATACAAGTCCAATGAGTTGGGATCAAATGGTAAACCATTGGGGTCCTAATGGTGACTGTTTTTGAATACCAAGACATTTTTTTCAAGTTTGAACCATGCAATATTAAAGTTAAATGTTGAATTAGACAAACAACCACATTGGTTCATGAAGCTTTGAAGGTTGCTCTTGTGAGTAGTTTTGAGTGGAGGATGAGGAGAATAAATGATACAATGAAGGCCATTGCTTCATGATGTAAAAAAATTGATCAAACCAATTAAAGTAACAACAGTGAGGAGCTATGAAATGAAGAACACAACGATAATTTCACTATTGAAACAGTGATGAAAATAGAGAAAATAGAAGGAAAAAAGGCACAAGAAATCAAAGTATCATTACACTATAAAGGATAGTCCTTGAATCACTTAAAAAGTAGTTATCTTGAGGAAGGTAATGACAGTGATGTTTAAATTCAAATCATAGCCAATATTTTTTGAAGGATGGGAGAATATTAAAATTATGTTAAAAATAACAATGATGGAAGTTGTTATTGCCATGATATTTAAATAGTGGCTGTCATAGAAAGACTGCACTTCAAAAATGAATTTTCAGGCATTGTCAAGAGTGGTCTTGGAAATCATGTTAAAACAAAAACAATTACAGAGATGAAGGGATATATAGTGACAGTTGACGCATATGCTATGATAGTGACACATAGATAAGGACAGTGACAATGGTTCCAATGTCCAAAGAATGTGATAATGTACCAAGAGGTAGTGCTAAAGGTTTAGGATAGTGACAATGGTTCCAATGTCCAAATAATGTTAGAGCATAAACTTGTCCTATAGTACAACATACCTGGTCCTCAAAAAACTTAGATTTCTTGTTCCTTAGATTTTATGTTTCCTTTGGAGTAGGTTGCAGGTTAGCATCACATACCAAATGCCTCTTTCCTACAGAAACAATAAGCTGTAATTAGCCAACAATGTTAATTAGATCACAAAAGATTACATTAACAATGATCCAAGTCAATAGGGACAGTCCCCTTAGTTAAATCCTCATAGTTGAGGAGAACATATAGTCAGAAATAATGAAGATGCAGAAACATAGGGGACATGGAAAATTGTGACATACCTTTTCTGTGAATACTAGGAGGAACATCACCATTAGCCTATATCATGTCTTATGTTAGATAGGGTTTTAAAATATCAAGCTACACATGATGTTAAGAAAAATTGTCTACCACCCATCATTAACTAACTTTCTTTTTACCACACAAATTCAAGAAAAACATTGCATCTCTTCAAGTCTAACCATAGTTGGAAAAATCAGACTCGAAAAAAACTCGCCAAGGCCTAAAATTTTTTTTTGGGAAAAACTCGGCCTAGTAAAGATACACTTTGGACTTCACCCAAATTAGGAAAATGCAAGAATCTTCAATGTTCACCCAAATAGGCTTAAAGCACCTAAATGACTCAAGAGGCCAAAAATAAACCAATGCTCTACCCAATGCTCCAAATGGATTTGGATGCTTATTTAGGGCTATTTTAAAGTGATTCAATTGGTTTTATACTCCCAAGAAATGGGTTTTACTTTTCTCTCAAACTCCAAGTTGCTCCTTGTAGGCCTAATTGCCCTTTTCTAACCTTACTGGGACTATTTTTGACCATTTTCTCCAACTTTTTCCAAACCACAAACCCCCCCAAAAAATTTATTGGATACCCTTTTCAGCCTTCTACAACATACTGGAAGATTGGATATGATTGTTTTGGAGCAGTATCTGCTGCTCACACGGGTGACCCCATTTTAGACTAAAAAGAGGGTCATTTAACAAAGAAACACTAATTTATATTTATCCCCTAACCTTATAACTTTCATAAGTCCTATAATATGACTCCAATAGAATTAATATCAACTCAAAATGACCCTAAGGCCTCTAAAACTATAAAAACATCAATTTGGCTTTAAATAAACCCTCTATCAAAGTGCTTCCACAATGTCTGGTCTCCACACACTTCTGCAATCAAAAAATAATGGTTTCACCTTGTATTTGGTGTATCTAGACACCTCAAATCATAAAATATACCTCTTGATAAGGTAAATTATTTACTGTTTCTTGCTAGCAACCAAATTCATGAACTTTCCTTAATTTTCCACAACCTTGTCACCACGATCACCCTTCAAACTCACTTCATCTGCACATTAGATGTTATTTTTGTTCTTTACATGTTAAATTATGATCATTCCATGAGAATCAGGTTACTATCATTCATGGAATGATCATACTTGTCATTGAAACTATCAACTGTTATGGAAAAACAATGATTTCAAGGAATAGTCAGCACCAATAGATTTAAATATGAAACAAAATGTATTCTTAGAGAATTAAATAGTGATTCCAACAATCCTATAAGTAAGCTCAAAGAATTAGAAACCTAACAACACTTCCAAGAAATCAAGACATGCAATGAAAACATGGAAAAATGATTAAAATTTGAGTTTTATTAAAGATTTCATGCCACAGTCCGTACACAACCTTCCTCTGTCTGTGCAATGGACACTTTGAACATTATATAACTCCCTCATATCTTATTCAACCAATTTTGGTCGGTTGTGGAGTTTGTTTAGGCCTAAATCTAATAAAAACTAATTTCCCTCCATTTTACCACTAACCGTTGGATTTCAAATATTTGAAATTCCAACTTACATTTTATTTATTTATTTCACCTGATTAACTTACCAATCCTTACCACTAGATCCATATAGACTTGATAGACACTTCTAAAGACCCTAAGGACCTATTTGAATCCAAATGAGCACTTATTGCTCTTATTACATCATTTTTTCCTTCAAGTCTCTAGTAGGAATTTCAAAACCTTGAAGCTTTTCATTACAAAATGGCATTATTTTCCTTAAGATGTTCCAATTTAACATCTTTAAATCTTCATCAAGCTCTGGAATCTTCATGAAATCATTTGATCAAATAAAAATATTTCTGGTGCTAATGACACCAAGGAAAATTAATGTTTTCAATATGTTTTGTTATAAAATTTGCATAAAATTATATAATATACAATGATGTCAGAAAAGAATTGAGTTTTAGAAGATACAAATTATTCACTTCAATCTGAAATGCTTGCACTTGAGTTTTGATGGCTGCGAAGTTAGAAACGCATTTATAAAAATATCCACTTCTTTATTGTAATCAGTATTCTTGAGTTAATAATAATGCAAATCATAGTTTTGACAAATGGAAACAATTTTTCTTTACTACTAAACATAATCAAAGTGTATTCAAGTGAAGTCTGTAAACAATGAATTCAATAGACGATCCTATGATTTTGTGCGAGTCATATCTATTTTCTTAATTTTTTAATCTTCCCTCTCTTAGAGCTTTTGGATCAAAAATATCTTTGCGGTTTACTGAGTCTTTTTTGCTGAATTAGTTTTATTTCATAATCCTGGACATAATGTGTGAGGCTTGCTATTCTATTCAGCTTCATGTTCCATTTTTCTGCTTCTTTTTGTACTAAAAGTGTATTCCCTTTTATGTACTGTTTGGGAATTGTTATGATATAGGGTGAACAACTTAAATCTCACACACTAAGTGCTATAATTTGCAGTTGGCTAAAAATATGCAGAATCAACTAATATTCTCTAGACTTAATAGAGATGTGTAATTTAAGAAAGGTCCCTAGTTTCACTCTTTTTCTTTCACACAACCATATAAAGCCGCTCAAATAGAGTGATTAATATGTAGTTGTACTATGTTTAAGTAGTAAGGATTCAGTTAAGTTTCTCCACTTGTACTCTCATTTCACCACTTGTTTAACTATGGGGATTGCAGCTCTAGCTCTAGATTTTCTCAAAGAAATTCTTCAATACATCTCTTTATGTAGCTCTAATTGTTGATTTTTTCAATTCAGAATACACCTCGTGTAAAAAGAACATGCATAGTTAAATTTTGAAAAGCTCTTTGAATAATCTATATTTAAAGAGTTCTACTTGATGATTAAAGATGCTAATATAACTATTTTATTTTCTTAAGAATATGTGACTATTTGAATGTCTTCATAAAGAGTAGGTAACATTTCAAGTGTTGTAGGACCATATTCATGCATTTCTACTACAGTTTACTCTTTCATGTTACTTGACTTCCCTAGCAGCGTCCAACGAATAACTGCCAAAAATTTAATTGATGGACAAAGTTGACAACCAAATTTTAACTTACACAGTAGATATAAATATTTATTAGTTATTTTTTTAAATATTACATATTAAACCAAGTCTTTATGCAAAGACTACCACCATGTTGTCAACTTATGATGACAATAAGATATAATAACTTGGTCACATAGCTGGAAGTACATGACGATTAAAACTCTTGACATAGCTCTACTTAGTTAATAACTATTAAGTAATTCTAATCTCTAAAAAGTTTGATACCCTGCAACAAGTGAGATAGCAGTAATGGGTTTCTAAGGAGAGGCTCTAGTATGATTGTGTTGAAATACATTCAAAATAGACTTGTTAAGCTCAACCGCGTTAGGACAACATTGAGCGAGCTAGTTTCCAGATGCGTAGTAATTTGATGTACTTCCACACCAGTTATAAATACTACAACATCTCCCACTGTTGCACTAGAAGTTTCCTGCTGGACTACATGTTGGATCTCCTTTTACCATTACTATTGTCAACAATAATATCATGAAGACCTTTAACCTTAATCTGCCCTCTGCCATCTCCTTTTATAGAGACTTAGTGAAGGTTTATCTTCTTTAAGATCATGAAGTTTGTACCATTTCTCTAAAAGGAGTTGGGCACTAATTCTCTATAAAAGGAGTTGGCAGAAGTTGTTGGTAAGATGTTCTAAGGTTTTTAAGACCATTAGAGGGATTAGAGTCAGTATAAAGAACAAGTCATAGAAGATATCATATTCTTGAAAGAAGAAATTAGGAAAAAACCATATTCTTTGTGCACCATTGCTTCCTACATATGGGTTTTCATAATTTCATTGCTACCTTCTAAATGCAATGGAAAGAAGTTGGTTAGTTCAACACCTAGTGCTAAACTAAGAACAATTGTATTTGTTGATGATCTAGACCAGTGTCAGGAATCTGTTATTCTTTAGGTAAATTAATAATTAATTTATTCTAATACAAATATTATACTGTTTATGCAATTTGAATTATGCTGAAACAATTTTCTATGACATACAAGTTTTACAGGCTATTAATCTAGTATTAGCTGTCTGCCAAATTAGTGTCATTCTAGGAATGGATAAAACCTTGATCCAACGGGCCATAATGAATAATTATGCAGATAAATCCTTGAAAATTAGTAGGCAATTGGTAGATAAGTATTTACAAAAGATAAAACAATTACCATTAGACCTACCTGACCCCAGTGAAGACCAATCAAAAGGTTTGTTAGATCGACACATGGGGTGTTCTAAACACAAAGGAAGGAAGGAAATTCAGAATCAGAAACTTATGCAGAAGATCATTCCATAAAATAAATTGATGTAGCTTATAGTTCTTTATTTTGTCGACCCAAAATTTTAGGTGAATCAGAACTTGATTCAATGTTTTTTTCTTAACTTTGTCTTAGTTCCAGTTGACAACTTACAGGTAATCTAATCACACTTCCTATGTGACAATATAGCTCTCAATCTATATTGGAAGGGTACTAGTATTGGTACAGATACAAATATAGTGATTTGATGGATTTTTTGGGACCTTGGATTCAGTGCAGCTGCACAAAAATAACAAACACTTATATACATAAGAAACAAAAATAATATCAATTTTTATGTATTAAAAACAAAAAGTAAAACAAAATACTAGTTATGGTTGATATTGAAGGGATTAAAACAAAGGGTTAAGATGTGTAAAGGCAGTGAGAAAATGTTGTCATTAACTTTGGGATAATAGATATGTTGAATAGATAGAAGAAGACAATGATATTCATACAATTTGGAAGGTCAAAGAATAATTGAAGAACATAATGATCGCATGGAGTTCAGGAGCACTGTTAATATTGATTGGATAGTGATAGTGTGCATTAATATAATGACTTAGATACCTAGGTGTGAGTAATATTGTAGGAGAATACGATAGTGGTTTAAGTTTCTCAACACTCAAACAAGTGAAGGTGTGACAATGTATCCATAGTGATGGAAACAAGAATGAAGTTGTGTCTTGACTTTGACAAATTGTGCCTTGTGACAGTGAGACACAAGATTAAAGGAACAAATAATGAAGTGTTAAAGAAGTAATGTACAACATTGGGAACCCTTAAGGAATCAAAATTTCCATTGAATACAAATAGAATGATATATGAGATGTGATGAAATTGAAAAGAGCTAATCACAGTCCATACAAGATCTGACAATGAGAGAAAGATTCATACAACTAGGGAATCAGGGCTAATTGTGTTTCATGATTGTTATAGTGGAATACACTTTTCATATAACAAGATATTATCACTGTTATGATGAACACAAATTTGACAAGCTATTACAGAGATTTATTTGCTTTATTTACCGCTCTTAGTATTTATTATCTGTAAAGCATTGTGTTTAGTTTGGTATCTTTGAACAACACTTGAGCTCTAACTTCTAGAGATAATGTAACACAACAAGGTATCAAGGGCAATGGGACAATGCAACACAACAAGAGGCATACTGATCTTTAGGTGTTTCAACATTAAAGGAACCCAAACACTACAACTCCACCCTTGGCATCAACACTAAATAACAAATAAAGACACTTAATTCAATAATTGTCACTAGGCCTGATAGCCTTACCTTTGGGATTTTGGTCAATAATCCTCCAACCCTTGGGAGTGATCACATATGGATGAATATTAAAAGGACCCCTTAACAAGTTATTTAACATATATATAGACCTTGGTATGTTTCTTGGAACATCAGATCCAAAAGCAGACTGCTACCGGATTCCTAAGGTCCGACAATTAGGCCTCTCTTTACAGTAAGTACTCTCCAATTTAACCCGCCAACCCAACTAAATACATGGAAAAATGTAATTTGTCCCTAAAAAAAATAATCTACAAGAATTTGGAACCCACACTCACCCAAATTGGTTCACACTTCTCATTTGCACATAAAATAATAAGAAATAGGCCTGTCACATGGTCATGCCAGGCTTAGGACTGAAAATACTTTTTTCCCACTTTGTCTCCCACTCTAAAAATAGGTTCATCTAAAAGTACACTATAAATGCTACCATTCCACCTAGGGTTAGTATTTTCCTACGATGGAAAGCGGAGATATGATCATTTTTGTGAACAAACCTAGGTGTGAAGGGTTTCAGACCTGTCTACACAAAATCAGGGATATCTCCCTCCAATGTTGATGAAAAATCCTCAAACCAATTTTTTTAGAAATCTATAACCTTCTTCTATCCAATCATGTGGGTCAAGCATCCGTATAGTCACACAAAAATCCATAGAATGCAGGAAAATAGGAAAAATATGTGGATTTTTAGGAAATCAGAGTTTGCTTTCATTCAATTTGCTTCAAAAACTTACAAACAACCTTGACTTGGCCCTTTTGAGGCTTGTTTATACATAAACCAACCAACTCTAATGGTATTGAACCAATTTTTAAACATTTTACTATTGGAGATTAAAGTTGCACAATTTGCATTAGAAGTTGCAAAAGTTGCTAGTGCAACTTTTGCAACTTTGACAATTTCATGTTCCCTCATACAAACTGGTGCAGGAGCACCCATGGATCAAAGGACATAAAAAGAATTTTTCATCTATTTTTTTAATAAAATATGTAATAAGGTATTTTGACCAAGTTTGATGTTTATTGCAATCATTTGAAGTCATGTTGTAAGGCTAATAAGCCCAAATTGCATTGTAAGACCAGTAGGTCAAATTTAGTAAAAAGGGGTCAAATCTAAAACAACCAACATTAGAATGGTGTCCTTAGGTCATTTAAGGTATGTTTGATTCAATATTTATTTAATGGTGTCCATTAGGTGGTCATAATACCAAAATATCAAAAGGTTGCAAATATAGTGTTGCAAAGTTGCTTAACAACTTTGGCAACACTGACAAAGTTGCTTAACAACTTTGGCAACACTTGAAAAATATGGTTAATTGATTGATCAACCAATTAAAAAACTTGGAGATTGGTTAGATTCGATTGAAAATTGATTGTAGTAGACTTATAATCCCTCTTTTGGTCGAGGGGTAGCCATGGTGTAGGGTTTGGAGAAAGAAAATTAATAAAATGATGATTGAAAAGCCATTTTTCTGTTAGTTTTGCTGATTGATCATTCATACATCTTCACCATGGATTAAAATTACCATAAAAGCTATTGTAGATAAAAGTATGGTGAATTTAATTTCTTTTGGAATTGATTTGGTTCATTTTCATTGATTATTTTGAAAGTTATGACAAATTTACTAAAACACACAAGAATCTGTTCCTAGGATTATCTGTCATAGGAAATATGGAATAAATTTATTTTTCAACATTATATCTCTCTTTAAATCGGACTGAAGGTCTATAATGAAGTTATAGAAATCTCCACCAAAGTGATTGGAGAAATATTGTCATTTTCAAAAGTTATTGACGACTGATACACGACTGTTCTGCAACTTTTGACAGTTCAAGACAGTTTTACAATGTTTTCGGTTAATTGTTGAAAGGTAGAGTCCCCTAACATTGAAAGGAGTTTTGTAGGATTGTGATAATCATTAGAAGAGTTTTAAGATAATATTTAATGGGCTTCTCCAAGTTATTTTATGCTTTTTTGTGGGTCAATGTCTGACTGTTCATGTTAAGAACAGTTACAGTCATATGTTGTTTCATTAAGATTTGAATCTATACTGTTGGAACAACAACCTTGTAATTGTTCTTGAAGGGTATGGAGTTCCTTCTCATGGTTTGGGATTGGTTTCAATGGAGTTTGAATCCTTTTTGCAGGTCACTATTAAATCACAGTTAGAGAATTTCCTTCCTAACCAAGCAACTTTGTTGCCATTTGTGTTCATTGTTAATCAAGTAGTTGTGAAAGGAAAATTCCATCCATAAGTTGGTTTGGAGTTGAGCTGGGTATTCATCTAGTTGGGAAGAATTTGTATGAAGTACTTTTCCAAGGAGCGTTAAATGAATGGAGTTTTGTCTTAGTCCTTAAAATCTGATCAAACATATTACTGACTAATAACAATCCTCACATTCCAAGTTGGTAATCAGTCTGGTTCCCTAGTTGGAGTATTCTGATTGTATTCAAGGAGGGCATGGTAGAATAGAGAGCCTTTGAAGTTTGAGTGATTGTAATGGGTAAGTTTTCATTATAAGTTTGTTGATAAAGTTTTTTTTTGAACCAGCCAATGAATTTGAGCCAACTGATCCTATTGAGAAGGTGTTACAGTGCAGGTTTATTTCAATGTCAAGTTGATAATATATTTTGGGAAGATTGGAGGTTATTGAGAAACATAGTTTGAAGGAGTAGTTTTCCTCTTTGATAACTCTTTTTAGGGTGTTGTCTTTTCAAGTTGAATATGAAGATTCTGTGTCATGCACTATGAAAACTTCATTGGTGACCTAGTTAATATGTATACAAAATGTGGAAACATAGACAAAGTACCAGAATTGTTTGACAAGAGGCCTCAAAGAGATGTAGACCTATGAACTACAATGATTATAGGATATACACAAAATAGATTTGTTGAAAAGGCATTAGAAACTTACAAGTGAATGTAATTTTTAGGTGTAAAGACAAATTCCACAACTTTTTCCACTGTCCTCTGCCTATGCCAAAATGGGAGCTTTAGAATAGGGTATATAAATCAATCAAAGCATAACGGAAGGGGTAATTTTACTAGATATTTTTCGTTGGAAATTCTTGGGTAGAAATATATGTAAAATGTGAAAGGATAAAAAATACACTTAAACTATTTGACAGAATGCCTAAATGATATTTCATCTCATGAAATGTAATGATTGCATGATATGAAAAACATGGATATGTTGAAAAGGCTCTAGAAACATTCAACCAAATGCAATTGGCAGGTAAAAGCCAAACTCCACAACTTTTTCTAGCATCCTCCCTTCCTATGCAAAAATGGGAGCTTTAAACAAGGGTATGGACATCCACTGAATCATAAAGGAAGGGGATTTTTGTTAGATGTTATGGTTGCAACTTTCCTAGTAGATTATGAAGTTAGATTTTAGAGTTTTAATTTGAAAGTTCTTGGCAATCAGATATGAATTTGGTTATTAGCCACAATGGAAGAAAGGTTTTGTCGACCCGGAATCTAATAAAGAGTACCAATCAAGCTCATGATTATTTCCTAGTTCATTTGTATCAAACTACTTGTACATTGATTTCAAATGGAGAATTGGAGTATCATTTATCTATTGATACAAGGTTGGACTACATGCTTTGGTTTCACTTTGCACAAATTGATTCAAGTATTACTGCTACTGGGCAGAGAGAGTTTGACATTATAATTGATGAAATAAATTTAGACCAGGTATATATCTTCAAGGAAGTAGGAATATTTATTCTA
The DNA here is from genome assembly GCA_018584345.1 of Thuja plicata. Taxonomy (NCBI): domain Eukaryota; kingdom Viridiplantae; phylum Streptophyta; class Pinopsida; order Cupressales; family Cupressaceae; genus Thuja; species Thuja plicata. The sequence continues at coordinate 1,336,227 of MU227994.1, read as the reverse complement.
TTTCATTGGCAGCACATTGCTCACAATTAGTGATTCCTAGCATATGGTCAATGATCAATAACAAGATGCAAGTCATTCAATGTGGTGAAAATTAAGAATGATGATTAATTGAGGCATGATATATATGGAGAAGTGCAAGAGAACGAATGAAAAACACAAGGAATATTCATGGTGGCTTGGAAAACATTCATCTATATATTCATCATAGCTTGATTTGAAAATACGTTTAGCCCCCTTGTCGCTCTTATGCAACATGCATTAAATCATCACATTATTTCAATGCTTTGAATATTTTATAGGTTGCAAGATAATATGGATCTACCTTATATTGAATGATTGTGTATTTGGGAAGTAACTAGGTGTCATAGTGGGACTGGTTTGATAGTTTACACTGACTGAGAAAGTAAATATGTGTTTTAGGAATGCTACTTAAATTTACAAAGACCAGCAAACTCATCTAAGAACTGAAGAATATGTAATATCCCCTTTTTGGGGTACATTATTTCGTGCCTTATAGTTATCCTTTCATCATGGTCTGGTGGGCTAACTGAGGCTTGGAAAGTGATCAGAGGGATGTTTGGCCTTGGTTTTTTTAGTTTCAGGTCAATTAGATTAGTTTCTACAGGGTTTCCAGGGTACTTACTATTTATAGTATGTCGGCAGAACTTAGTTTTTGTTGCATTTGAATAGTGGACTTGGAGCGCCTCGCCAAGAGATTTTTGACAAGCTATCAAACATCTTCATTTGAGTTCCTTTGGCCCTCTGTTTTAATGCCAGAAGATTCCTACTTTATTTTATTATGTCACTTTATAACCCAACATTATATTTATTTAAAAAGTGACTTTAAGTGGAATATGAAGAGACAGAGTGGGGAAACAGAAGAGTCACAGCTGCAGCTTTAAAAGAAGACTTGGAGTCTCATTGTGGTATGCTTAGTTTTTGATATTATATTGATCTCTTGGAGATATCAGGAAGCTTTCAACTTTCGAATACAACCGTGAGGAAGGAAACCCTTTTGGCTCAAAGGTGGATTGGATGTAGCCCCAGTTCGTCTCCGGTGTAGATTCACTGTAGAGTTCGCCATTGCATTTCCAAGTTCTTCTTTTCATTTGATATTACTGCTGAATATTGTAGTTCAGATTTTGGATTGTGGAAATCCCATTATTATTGTATTGCTATTGTAGAATGCAATAATATTTGCTAAGGGTTTTATTGGGACATTTTGCTGGGTATTTGTTATGAATCAATGTTTTATCTGCACGATTGTATTTGTTTAAATACACATGAGATATATTTGAGAAATATTTGGAAAGATCTGGTTTGGGTCATTACAGTGGTATCAGAGCTGGTTTTCCTACCAGCCTATGGAGTTTATTTAGAAACAAGTTTTCAGAAAGGTTTATCAGAGGAAAAATTCCAAACTGTGAGATTTATGAGTAACGGGGATGTGCAGCTTAGTTATCTGGCTGGATATTATTTTGGAGGTTACATTAAAACAAAACATTCATTGTTTAAGGAGGTTCCTAAATATACTAGAATTAGTTTAATGGGGATGTGTATCAGACTCTGAATATTTCTTAGCACCATTTGCAGGTCCATATTTTATGTTGGACACTCCTACTAAGTTTGGCGGAGATCAAATTTTGTCACAATATAACCTTGTCAGCCCATTCCTTGCAAAAGAAAAATATAATGAGTGTGGGTTTCTAATAAGAGACATCTTTTAAAGTTCAGGTGGAAAATACTATACAGTGAATATATTTCCGGACTCCTTTGTGCGGTGAAAGTTATTTGAAATAAAAATAATATTTGTCGTGCAATCCAAATGTTCTTTGTTTATTGGAGACAAATATTTCATTTATGTTATTAGGCAGATTATTAAATTTTAAAGGTTGAGCTCTTATTGGCTTCCGCCAATCATTATAAAACTTCAAGGCTTGATTAATAATTCATGGGGCTCATGCGATGTATTTCAGGGGAAGTCGATTAACGATATATACTCTAAGATTTAAATATTAAAACTTTATGTGAATGCATTTGGGTTGAAATATTTGTGGGCCCGATTTGATTTGATAAAGTTCAAAGGTTATTTGAGGCTACCGATATAGTCGGGAACGATAATATTTGACTTGAAATATTTGTGATGTGGAACGGGGAAGACTATTAAATCATCGGTCATTTGCATGTCATCTGGAAATAATTCTCTGCTGAGCCTTGTAACATTGGCTTATATATGAAGCACGTATTAGAGGTGTAGGAAAAGAACTTATAGGTTGGCCACCAACTATTTTCAACTACACCACATGCTAGGTGGAGTGCTTAGCGTAGCCCATAATAGGTCTTCCTTTGCAGGATGTAATCCTCATAGTTTTGAAGGGGGAATAGTCAGGTTTTTTTTTGGTGTCGTGAAGATTATTGTTGGCTGTGTTAATGGTTTGAAGGGGAATAAATATTTCCTCTATTTCCTTTCTTGAGGGGTTCAATTTCTTAAATATATGGACTTTGCACATGCCATGAGCTGCCGTCAAAATCATTAAATCTGCCAAAGTCTATATTTGCTGGAAGCTACAAATTGTTCTCTAAAGTTGTCGTGGGTACTGAATCACACTCCTATAGTGTGGATGACAGAGGATAGAGTGAGTTGTGACACTTTGAACTCACATAGCCAGCAAGAGGAAATTTTGTGAATAGTAAAGAGGAGAATTTTTGAGTGCTGCTCTAATAATTTCCTAGTCTATGCAGCTATGTATCTTAACTGTGGAGAAGTCTTTACTTGCTGACTGTAAGCTGCATAGCCGATAAAGGAAAGGGATGACAATTTCCAGGTGCTAGTTATTTCCAAGCTTGTTCTCTATCATGTATTCTTCCATTAGTGTTGTATGCTCAACAAGGTCTCAAGAGTCATTCTACACGCCCTATGTTCATTTTTTATGGTATTAGTTGAAGAGTTGGTACTATAATATGACTATATTACTGCTATCACTTATAATTATAAAATCTATATCAGACTGTTGATTTATAAATATCTACGTCTTCCCTTTATTGTTCAAATTATGTTACATCTAACCTAGTGTTAGATATCCATAGAATTTGGTACGCCTTTATCACATTCTTACATTGAAGGACTGAAGGCAAAGAGCATATACTCCCATTGTAAGATTTATAAAAAAATATTTGGAGGAGATGATATTGCCAATTAATCTGGAATAAGTCATAGCCAATCACTTGAGATGAATGAATAATGCTGAAATGTTTCATGAGTGCTATCAACAATAATGGGATGCAGTTGTTTAATATGTCTCCCTTGTATTAAGATTACCGTCTATGTATTGAGCTTGTTTGGTTTAAAGTGAATATCTTTTTGAATAAATCCAAGAACAACAACTATTGAGGACAAAATTGTGAATGCATCATGATATCATTTCACAAAATAAAAAACTATCTCCATTATCACTAGCAAGCAAACTGTTTGAAAAATAATTAGAGGATATCAGAATTCATTGCAAACTGTTGGAAAAAGTTTTAGTAGTACAGTGGTATTAGGAAGGAGTGGTGAAACTTCTGGAAGGTGCTAGCAATCCATACTTTGAGCATGGATCCTTGTCCTTGGCAGCTATAGGTTAATCTAAAGGATTTTTTAGCAGTGAAATTTTGAACATTCACCTACAGAGACAAGTCTAGCTAGGAAAGATGTGTGGTTTGGAAAAAGTCCTAAAGGATCTTGCTAAGGTACAACAACAGTTAGTCTAGATTTCACAACCTAATGAAAGGATGGAAATAATCAAAATGTATGAGGAGTATAATACACTTCCTCCATAGGTTCAGAGAGATTTAACCTTCTCTAGTTTCATGGAATTTCATCCAAAGCTTCAACACAAGACTTTAATGAAAAAGAAACAGTATTAGGATTTGGCTTGGAATCTACTTGCACAAGATAGGTGCAAAATTTATCTGAAGAGTTTCCAGCTATCATTAATCAACCTACGAGTGAACAAAAAACTAAGTAAGTTATTGAAGAAAAGATTTATGAGGTTGTCGTTGAAGCCAGAGATTGCAAAACAAATGTCAAACCAATGCATGAAGGAGAGGCTAAAGAAGAGGTAGCAAATATGCAGGTTACTAAATTTGAGGAATCATGTGATTTCTATAGCAGCGTATCACATACGCATAATGATGAAGTGGATGAACAATCAGAGAATGCATCTCAAAATGATAACGATAAGGAGCATTCCTTATAGCGACAGTTGAAGGTAAACAATGATGCAATTACTACAACTCTTGTTCACCATGAAAGCACTCACCAGGTCATTGAGGATCTTTATAGGAAATATCAGAGAGAGACATGACAAGGTGGTTTAAGGATTAGATCTTATGTTGCAGATTTACAGGAGGTCAAAACAATATTTGAGGTTTCAAAATCAGAATATCTATGCTTACTGTCAGATTGCGACTACCTGTTATAGGTTGCAGAAAATTATGCTGAGCAGTTGAGGAAAAAGGATGATGAGACTAATAAGGTCAACACAGAGCTTAATAATGCTCAAGAAACATTGGAGCACACACATATTTCTCTTAAGGAAGCAAGAGATCATATTTTTTCCACAAGCCAGTACAGGGAACGGGATGACAGGGAAAGATCCGAATTATTTGTTGGAAACAATTGTTTAATTGTGTGTTGTCCTTGATGTTACACAAATGTCATATCAGTCATTAAACTGAGTCTACCGAGCTAAGAATGTTCAGCAAGGCAGTTTACCGAGTCTACCGAGTTCAGACGGTAAGAAAAGCAATTTACAGAGTCTACCGAGCACTCAGAGTATACTATATCGAGAAGTTAGCTACTGCCGGGCTCACTCGGTCAACAAATGAGATTCAGTCTTTACCGAGTTCAGTTGGTCATCAAAGAATATATGAAGGAAAGTCAGTCTTTACCGAGTTCGCAGTACTTACCGAGTTCAGTCGGTTACCAAAGGATTTAGCAGAATCTACAGTAT
>MU227994.1:1314527-1324991 GCA_018584345.1 Thuja plicata | reverse complement strand
TAACTAGTTACATTGGTGGTTTTCCCAAATTGGGTTTCCACGTTATATCTGGTGTTACTTGTGTTCATGTTATTTGTTTTATGCATGTCAATAACTGTGAATGTTTAAAGAACAATATAAGGTTAATTTACCGAGTAAGAGCAACATATATTAAGACATCTAAGGGACTTGTGGATTTATTTTTGTGGTAACTGATTCACCCCTCCCCTCTCAGTTACTCCATCCATATTTCCAACATTATTTTAGGAGGTGATATAGGAACTTGATAGCATACAATATACCTATGATTTGGTTAGCTGCCCCAAAATATCTTTGGATCATCTAGAGTTCCTTATGAGTTAGATAACTTTTGGGTGATTGACAATTTCTTGTTTGAGATGGATGTTGACTTGATATTTGATAATCCTTTCTTTGAGCTAGATGAGGAAAGTATTTCCTATCCCCATGATGAGGATGAGGTTTATTACAGAATTTGGGACCCAGGATCAGCTATTAGAGGTGAATCTTGTTCACCAGGTTGGAGTAGTAGAATGAGCTCTATTGCTGAGCAGTGTGGTTTTTACACCAGCAGTCCAGGATGGGAATTTATATCTTGTGTCATGATGGGTGATATGCCTTTCCTTGCACTACCTCTCATTGATGGTGAGATGTCTCATGTTGGCGAGCCTCCCTTGGATCATTCCTCTTTCCACACAACTGCAAATCCTCAACATTATCATACTAATTCATCCTATGCTTATGGTAATTCTATCACGACATATTTTAGGCATGATGCTGATGATCGCGTAGAGCTTATTTAGTACAGGGTTATCAAGCTTGGTATGATGATTATGCTTGTTGGGGTGAATTTTTCACATCATGGTGTACATTGTATGACTCCAGGTATTGAGAGACAGTTATGGAATCCTTATGCTGATTCAGGAATTCCAGTAGAATTGGATAGTGCATCGCATGTTGGCCACATCGTATGGGATGCATTTTTTTTTCCATTCAGCCCACCTATGAAGAACCTTCTTTTTTTTATTATTGCAGAGGTGTGGGGTGAGTGATTAGTTTTGTATGCTTCCCTTCTTGTAGGTGGAAGCCTTGTCTGGTGGTCTGAATACCTTGCCTCTTTAGTACAATTTCCAGTTTGGGTGACAGATCAAAGGGGAAGTGTTATGGAAGTTGGACATTTATGGTGTTTCACTCAATATGGGAATAGGGTGTCAAGATATTTCAACCAGCTGGGGAGGTGGATGGCCCTTTTTCTTATGGGATCCAGGAGGGATGTACTTGTGGTTGGTATTTATTTAGGGAGTTGATCAGTGTGAGGTTTGGTTTCCCCCTACACCTGACCATAGAGGTGCTGGTGATCTCAGTTAGAGTGAGGTTCTCAGTTTGGTTGAGGACTTTCTCATAGATGATGGCGGCACTGGACAGTTTGGTATGATTGATCCTGCAGTGATTTGGGATCCTGGCATTAGACTAGTTGTTGTTTTGTTGCTAAGCGAATGGCTTCACATGTTAGGGCATAATATCTATTTCAGATTCCCATGTTAGATTGGTGGAGCAGCTTCCTTGAGGTTGGTTTGGGATCTAGGGATTAGGATCACAACATGCAGATACTGATTTCTTGAGGGAAAGCAATCTCCAAGAAGGGATGATTTTTTATGTCCCCTTTTTGGGGCACATTATTTGGTGCCTTATAGTTAGCCTTTCATCATGGTCTAGTGGGCTAACCGAGGCTTGGAAGGTGATCAGAGAGATGTTTGGCCTTGGTATTTTCAGTTTCATGTCAATCAGATCAGTTTCTACAGGGTTTTCAGGGTACTTACTATTTATAGTAAGTTGGCAGAACTCAGCTTTCCTAGCATTTCAATAGTAGAATTAGAGTGCCTCATCGAGAGCTTTCCGACAAGATATCAGAAATCTTCATCTGAGTTTGTTTGGCCCTCTATTTTAATGCCAGCAGATTCCTACTTTATTTTATTATGTCACTTTATAACCCAACGTTATATTTATTTAAAAAGTGACTTTAAGTGGAATATGAAGAGACAAAGTGGGGAAACTGAAGAGCCACATCTGCAGCTTTAAAAGAAGACTTGGAGTCTCATTGTGGTATGCTTATTTTTTTATATTATATTTATCTCTTGGAGATATCAGGAAGCTTTCAGCTTTTGAATACAGTCGTGAGGATGGAAACCCTTTTGGCTTAGAGGTGGATTGGACGTAGCCCGAGTTTGTCTCCAGTGTGGATTCGCTGCAGAGTTTGCCATTGCATTTCCAGGTTCTTCTTGTCATTTGATATTACTACTGAATATTGTAGTTTAGATTTTGGATTGTGGAAATCCCATTATTATTGTATTGCTATTGTAGAATGCAATAATATTTGCTGAGGATTTTATTGGGACATTTTGCTGGGTATTTGTTATGAATCAATGTTTTATCTGCATGACTGTATTTGTTTAAATCTGCATGAGATATATTTGAGAAATATTTGGAAAGACCTAGTTCAGGTTATTATAGAATAATACCATTCGTTTAAGCTATTTTCCTATATGTAAACTGTACAACTAAAACAAGCTTATGAAACTTGCCTACTAACTATTATTACACATAACATCTGTATAGTGTTCCATCTATCTTTGCAACTTCAAAAAGGTGCTAGAGTTATCATCAACATCATCATTTGGTTTAGGCCATATTCCTCCAGCTAAACCATAAAGCTCCGAGGTCACATGTCCAACGCTTCAAAAAAAATAGTTTCAATAGAAATAATGTTAATTCTAGATATTTAAATACTTACAGCTGATTAAACTTGTATTGCTAAAATCACAAGTCTAGAATAAAAAAATATCAATAACTAGATATAAAAAAATTTGCATCATTTTGTTCCTAAAATATTTCTAGTAGACATATCTAATTTACTTCTATATGGTGCGAGAAAATTAAGAAAGATCAACTTTAAGAAGGTACTAACAAATGGACTTAAGCTCCAGGAGATAACTATTTCATTTTGATAGACAATTAGTAATTACCAATTACACAACTTCATCCAAACTAATAAAAAGAAGGGTTCCAAAGAAATACAAGGGGTTGCAATTAACAATAATAGAGGCACTCAAGTGTAGCACATATTCAAATTCCTTGACCAAAATAACTATAGAAAAGTAAAGCTGTAACAAGGGTCTGTTAGAAACACTGAGAGGGGGGGGGGGTGAATCAGTGTTTATCAATTAATTATATTTCAGCCAATTAAACATATATCAAATGTGCATTCAAAGAATCATAACACAAGAACACATAACACAATATATGATTATAGAGAACCTTGATCAGAGGAAAACTCTGGTGGGGATTAGTACCCATAAAATATTATACTAGGTATAATGAACCTGTTAAAGTTCCTTTGCCCTGTTAGAAGCAGTCTTTACAATTTGAGTACAATGACTTGGTTAAAGGTTGGACCTTGTTAGGAGTCTTTTAAAAAAACCCTTTTAGGGGTGTATGGCTCACTGCCCAAATAATATGAAGGCTACAACCCTCTAAATGTTGATATGCACTATATCAAAAATGAATTGTTGTCTGAGTTCCGTGTATGCGTGGATGCTCTTACTCCTTCAAAGAGCTATATCATCTTCTGAATTCATTATACTATCCCTTTGTAACTTCTTCTTACACTATAATTGACTTCTCTTACATGTTGTAACATAAAAATACATTACATACTTCTATCTTTATAAACGAATAGGCGCGACCCAAGACATAACACTTAGTCGGCCTTTTAACAAAATATACAACATTTTCAAACAAGTCGGCTCAAGCGTGTTTACAAAAACATTAATTACATAAAAAAAAACTTATAACTAAAGGTGCATAGCCTTAGCATCACAAAATAATACACACTGACCAAAATAGTAGTCGACTTCTGTGCTTTGTATTCTGGACTGTTTCCTAGATTGTAGTGTACTAATATGTCTGTATATTTTTTGTACTGATGTTCTATACCTTGCGTGTTTGGATATAGCATGTATATATATCATGGAGTATATACCTAAGCATGCATTCTCTGGTGTGCTTTCTAGCACATGCGCTGATGTGCTGATCACTGTATCTGTCTGACTGCTCTGTATTCTGTACTTAGTCATTTTATCTTCTAAGTTATCTTTGACAGAAACTTAGTATGACTTTGTTGCCATGATTGACAACACAAGATAAGCCATGCTTCCTCAGGAAGTCAACTTGACAATAGGTTCTAGTGTAAGGATAAAGGGGTGCACTCAAAGATTAGCAATGTCAAATATCATAAGAATGTGGTCCAAGTTTCCACACTGCATTAAAGGAAGCCCATATATTTGCCACCAAGTAATTTAACAAGATGCTGAAAAAAATGTAGACTTCATAAAAGAAAATAGCCTTCTTCTTCCCGAATTAAAAATCCTTGGCATAACAAGTGAAAACCAAATCACTTTATAGTTGAAAGAAAATATCAACATCTAGTTTCAAAAAATTGGACTATCGGTAAATCATTTTTCAAGAAAATAGAGAGAGCGTGGGAGCCCTGTGGAGGAGAAAAATTTTGATAATTGGATGTGGAGGGATTGGGGCTGAGATAGCCAAGAATTTTATCCTTTATGGGGTCACATCTATTGGATTGGTAGATGATGAGGCTGTCTATGTGGTAGACTTGGGGGCCACCTTTGTTCTTTCCCAGGCAGATCTGGGACAAAACAGAGCCCTTTCTATTACTAATTCTTTCAAAGATCTCAACCCAAACACATCGATTGAGGTGTTTTCTTGTTGCAATATTGAATTTCATTTGAAAAACTTTAATGTGGTCACTGCCACCAATGGGATAGTCCCCTTCCTAGTGAAGTTGAACCACCTTTGTAGGTCCACTGGCATTGCATTTGTGTCCACTCATACCAAAGGGGTTTTTGCCTCCATTTTTTGTGACTTTGGTGACCACTTCCTTGTTTGTGATGACTCTGGTACTCCCCCATCCAATGTTGTGATTGACAGAATAAATCAAGACTTTCTTGCAACTGTCACTATTATAGAAGAATAGAGGCATGACCTCCAGGATAGGGATGAGGTTGTTTTACATGGGGTTAGAGGTATGGAAGAACTCAATCACTCCTTACCTATGGTTGTGAATGTCACTAGATCTCACTCATTTACCATACTCATTGATACTTGGAAATTTGGACAGTACACTTTAGGAGGTTATTTTTATAAGGTGAAAGCTAGTAGAATTGTTCAGTTCCTTGCGCTGAAGGAAGCTCTTGATGTAGAGCTCTGGTCCCCTAGTAAATGGGATCTACTTTACTAGTCTTTGCTTGTACAAATCAAGCCCTCCTACCCCTATTTCTTGGAGTATCTACACCAAATCCCTACACCTTTAAATTCTTTTGTATTTACTCACCAACTCATCAATTTTTTGTCCACATAACCCTTCATTGAGTTGATCATTGCTTCATACATCTCCTTATGGTGATGCACCCTTATGCACCCAAATGTACCTTCTTCACACAAAGCCACTCCAGTCTCTTCCACAATACTTTGAGTCCTTCAAACATGTCAATTAGATCCCATTGACACCCTAAAAACCAATCAAAACAATCTCTTAGATCAATTCAACCCAAAAGTTCTAGACTGTCCAATTAGCACTATTTTTCACGAGTCCTGGCTTAACACCTTTTTGGATTTTGTGACTAAAATATCCAAAGGACCTATCAGGGTATTCATTTGATCTTGCTTAGAATTCTTGGGAAACACTTTTCCCAAGAGGATAGATCTGGGTTCTTCCAAAAAATCCAAATCCTTAGGAATCCATTCTAATGGTGAAGATGCCTAAATGAGAGGCTTAAAGAAGGAAGTATGCTATAGACTTGATTTTATGCCAAAAAAATTGTAGAGGAATTTAGGGTCATGTCAATGAAGTCTAATTCTCCATTTATAGCCTCTAGTTTGGATCCCATCAAAAGTGATGGGGTCTGCACTATTTTAGCTACACCTTTCTGCCAGTCATATAGAGATGCCCGGCTAGGGTTTTAGGCATATCTACTTGAGTATGCAACCAAAAAAATTGAGACTAGAGGAAAATGAAAGCTTAATCCCATACCTTTCATTTAAGCCTAGTTTTAAAAATTTCCAATGGTTACATTGGGAGAAATGAGGGTTGGAAGTTGTTTAATCGCGTTTTTTTTTTTCAAATCAGCAACCCAAGATTGGTAAAAACTCAATTTCTCCCTCATTTCTCCACCAAAATACCTTATATTTGTTGCAAATGAAAGCTAAGACACCTCTTCACCTTTTAATGGTTTTAAATTTTTCATTTAAATCCACACATGTTCCAGAAAATTCAAACACCAGTCATTTTTTAGCAAAATGCTATTTTTTTTGTTATTTCTACACAATTCTTCATACACAATCAACCAACAACCTTCCACTCAAGTTTGTTAAGTCAATTTATATCCCAAAAGGTATTTCCAACCAATTTTGAATGGTTGTGAACATTGGGGATTAGAAATTCAAAAATTTGCTAACAACATTACAAAATTGACAACTTTGTAATTACAACTTTTGCTTTATTGAGCAAAATGACTCCCTAAATCTCTGAGGGACCTAACCAACTTGATTTTTACCAAGAAACATAAAATAAAACTTAACAAACCTATGTCTACCCTTTCCAAGGCAAAATGACCATAGTAGGCCTAGGGGATTATAGTGTACCCAAGGGTCACTAGGCCTTACAAATAGGCTTTTATTACATCCCAAGGATCCATTAACCCTTATAGGCACTTGGCCTATCAAACCAAAATATTACATTCATGGAGGCCTCATGATCTCATTGTCTTCATCATTGGGTTCTCCTGCACCAGCTCTTGAAGCCCCACAATTTTGTGCTTATGAACCTGCAAAGTAGCAAAATATTCTTGACTTGCATGTTGCATTTCAAGTTGTTGAAATGTTTGAGAGAATCAATTGTACCGATTCTCATTTTGTCAATCCAAAAGCTATAAAATATTTTGAAATCAATGAGGTTCTATTGATAGCATGAAAAGCCACAACATGTATATCTGTGCCTATGACCAATGAATGAACGCTAATTACCTCCACTTTTGGAGATGAAAGGTGGTATTCAACTAGTTCAAATTATAAAACTAACACTAAAGTGGATGGAAAAGCTTATGGTGATATAGTTAATGGACAAACCAAAATTTAAGAAGACTCTTACTGGGGAACAAATTGCTGAAGCAAATAAAAATACATGTTTGACAAACACACATGCATAAAGTAATGAACACACATTTAAACTTGCAGCTTTAGAGGCACAAGAGGTCATAAAGGCCATAGCAAGAGTTATTTTATAGTTCACCAATGGATTTACAAAGATGCCATAGAATGTCTTCCATTAGTAACACCTAGTTTTCATGAAAGGTCTACTTCTAATTCCCATTATTATTATTATGTAGCAATATTTGATAAGGATCTCCAAAAGAAGCTTGGTCACAAACAGTCGCTAGTTGTAGGTGCAAGGGTTATGGTATGCAAAGTCATGAAAAACATGGTATTAATAGGCATTGGCTGCAGTCCAAATGGAAGCATAACAATATTTGATATGGATTATGTATCAAAGCCAAAATTGTTGAATCAGGTTTTATAAAAAATAGATGACTTGGGGAGACTTAAAACAACCTCAGCATTGAGGGCTCTACGAAAAATCAATCTTGCAGCCCAAGTACATGCACTGAATGTGAAGTTCATTATGAGGCTGAGAATATATTTGATTCTTCCTTCTTTGATTCAATTTCTGGGGGAAAATATTGATGACTGATGCTTTAATAGATATTTAACTCTTGCTAATAATTACAATGAGAAAATATAATACAAGCATCTGGTACTGTAAATCAAACATTTTGAAGAAAGTGACCCATTAGAGACTCAAAAATTTAGGTGTGCTTTCTTCTCTTGACACATCTTCATCAAGACTATGTCTTGATGCTTGCTATGTGGCATATCAAAAACCAATGATTGATGGAGGAAAACATGGTACCAGAGGTAGTGTGCATTTATTTGTTCTTTTTTTCTTGGAAATGTATGCTTCCACAAGGGATCCTCTAGAACACAAGGAGACCCCTATATGTATAATTAAGAACTTTCCATATGCAAGTGAACATACTCTATAGTGGGTTGTTGAATTAATTGAGAGCCTTTTAAAGAAGCGATCAGATGATGTAAATTATTATCTTTCTAATTGAGATTTCCAGGAGTCGCTGAAAATGTCAACAACACCTATCAGGCACCATATCCTTGAAATATTGAGGGATGATCTTGTCAAATACAAACCATTGAGTTTTGAAGCTTGTATAGAATAGAATCATTTACAATTTGAAGAAATGTTTTCAAAAAATATTAAACAAATTTATGACAATTTCCCAATTGACATGAGGAAAACAGCTGGGGCTCCCTTTTAGAGTGGCACAAAAAGGTTGCCAAGAGGTTTAGATTTTAATCTAGAGGATCCTTTGTACATGGATTTTTTCATTGCTACTGCAAACTTACAGGAAACTGTATATGGACTTAGAGGATGCATGGATCACAACCATTTTATGCAAATCCTTCAAAGGATTGACATACCAATTTTCAACCAAAGGAAGGTGTAAAAATAGCACTATCAGATAATGATCTTCCTAGAAGCACCCAAGGAAAGGCAAACACAACTATTGGGGACTGTGATTTTGCAAGTTCTTCTGACATCCTTTCTCAACTGCCTACTACAACTCTTGTGGGCTAACCTATTTCACTATTAAACATTGACAAGGATGATGAGGGAAATTTTCATGCTAACTTTGTTCATTCAACAGCAAATATGTTATCACAAAACTATGTAATAGGTTATTTTGATAAATTGCAGGCAAGGCTTATTGGTGGGAGGACAATTCTGTCAATCATCACTACAACTTCAGTTGCTGGGGGCTTGATGTGTCTTGAGGTTTTTAAAATCTTGCAAGAGAAGCATTTGGAGGAATACAAACATTCTTATTTCAACTTAGCTTTGTCATTGTTTATATCTTCTCAACCTATAAAAGTTTTAGGAAACAAGGTTATAAGGACCCAAAAGGAGCCATTGTTATGGAATTTGTGGGAAAAATTTAAAATTAACTGTGTTGGGATTTCTTTGTAGATGTTTCTTGTTGAATTCAAGCAGGAACATGGACTTGATATTAATATGATAATGTACAGAAATTTCTTTCTCTATGCGGAATTACTAAACAAGAAAAAGTTACAAGAGACAATGTCATTGACTCTTCTTGAACTTGTGCTTAATGTTGGGAAGGTCACAATTCCAAAAACTGAGAATAAACTTATCCTTTCATTAACATTTACCAATGCTGATGATTTAGATGTTGAAGTTCTAGATGTTGTCATGAGGGTGTGATAGTTCTGGTGATCAATCATAAAGAAAATGACATTGAATGATTTAAAGCATCCTTTTGTTTAGAGTGCAACCAGTATTATACTGAAAATGAAAGCATAGGTATTGTCATAGCAAAGAAGGAACGGTACCAAGGACAAAAAACATGAAGAGAACACAATTATGGTAGTAATGTGAAGACAATGAGCATTTAGATTGTAAGAAATACTATTGTTATGAAAGTAATATAGAACATGAGGTCATTGCTATTATAAGAGTTAAAAACAGTGATTTTCATAGAGGTAAATTTTGAAGAGCATGATGACAGTCTCTATGACTTTAAGGGATCCCTAGCTATGATTGGAATCAAATAGCACAAGTTTCTAGCAAAGAGGAACACAGTCATAGTCAATGAGAAAAATATTCATGGAGTTAGGACAGTCAATAGATCTGAGCCATAAGTACAAGGAAGGAGTGACCCATACCCCTGCATTGCTTTGAATGCTTCATGTTAGGGATTTTTCTTGCATGAATCACAATGCTTGAAATGATTACTTGAACACTATACTTTCTAATACTGATTCAGAGACACAAAAAGCCTAATTGCTAAGGACTGGATAAGGTCCTTCTTCATTTTTGAGCTCCACATATGCTCAGGCAGGTTTTACCTTTTAAGATTGTTGTTTACACAGTACTTTTGGACACTGATATGCTATATATATCTTTATTGAATCAACTTATGAATCACCTTGCAAATAATTAAACACAACCAGATGCAAGAGATAACCATAAAAACCATGGTTATAAGCATAACAATAACCAGTGATACAAGGATTCTCATCCTTCTTCCTTTTTCTTTTAGGAGGGATAACCTAGTTGATTCACTCTCCAAGGAATCAATAAAGTGGACACTATCCTGCTGACATAGGTCCTGAACAAGTTTGGTTTATCTGTTCTTAGTAACAAAGTATTTTTGGTTGAATTGGTTTTGATAACTTGGAATATCTTAGACACAGATAGATTATCAGACTATTTTCTGGACCAGTGCCTATCCTTTGGGC
>MU227994.1:1283818-1296909 GCA_018584345.1 Thuja plicata | reverse complement strand
GCAACAAGCCCTTTGCAATACCAGGCTTGGCACTATACCTCTTTTCTTGCTTCTTTATGTCAATTTTGGTAGACATAGTACTGAATAGGCCAAAGGCTTGCATAAAAGAGTTTCTATTTAGTATCAAAAAGGAAGTGCCATCATCCCTTTTGATGGTCTTAGTCAAGGCATCATAATGATTTGCAAGGTCAAGGAATAGGTCTACATCTAAGAATACATCAGGAACTAGCAACCTAGCAAGACCACACATCCAAGGGTTTGAAACAGGGATGGACTTATCAGAATTCTTATAAAAATAGGTAAAGAGAGAGTACCCTATTGTACCCAGGGTCACAGCATCTCGAATGTCCTTGAACTCATCCTTGAAAACACTTGCATCAACCTTCTTGTTTTGCGTTGAACCTGGCAGAAGATGCAGGAACTCATCAGAGAAGTTCGCTTTTCCTTTATGTTCTTCTACACTCCCACCACTTGTAGAAGCGACACTCGCAGCTCCACTCATTTCTGCAATTTCTTGAATCTCCTTTCTTCTCACCGATATTGAAACAAATCTACTAGATAGAGCAACAAACCGTTCTGTGCACAACTTTTCTGCAATTCAAAATTCTCTAATCAACCTTGGATACACTGCAACTAAACAGAATATCACCCTCACTGAAAACCTAGCAACTTGGCTCTAAAATCTAAAAACTTGGTAAAGGAAAATGAATGCACTATCATCTGTTTATAGCTATGATTTAGAGTACACAGCTCATAATTCAGAAACATCAGTTCTGTCATTAATTTGCCATGCCGTGAACTTTGAAAAACCTAGCCGTAGTTGCACGAAGTTGACAGGAAATCAAATTTTCAAATATGAATCCTTTGGAGCAATCATATAACATTTAAGAGAGCTGACATGTCACCTTCTGATTTGTTACTTGTCTCACATTTTAGTTACCCTTTTTCACTGTAATCAAAATAAGAGTCTGTGATTGGTTGTCGAGTGATTCATTCTGTTATATCAATCACTTGCCGCCATTTTCTAGATCTTGTAATCAATCGACTGTGCGACTGCATTAAGTCTCTTTGTCACGAGCCCTTGTATTTAACCATGGTTCCATCTGAAGACTTGGCGACAATGCACTTTCTTACCTTGGCTGACCCAAGTCACTATCTGGTGATCAAGTGACACTAGTGAAATCATAGTCGCGAGGAGTTAACCTTAACTCATTTTTCTTTTCGAGACCTAGCGACTAGCCGTTATGCTTAGCTTTCACAGTTATCTATCTGATTTTGACTAAGTCGCATGATCACGAGCTATTTTTTGATCATCTCAAAACATTGGCGAATGAGCGAGACATTACATAGTTCCTTTGTCGCTGGGTCGCAGACTTATAGCTCGCCTTTCACAAGACACCGCGACTGCACGAATTACTCTTTCAAGACATTGAACTCGCTGAATTGCGCACAAAACTTAGCTTGGAAAAAATATCTCATGAGTGCACGATTACCTTTTATTTCCAGCTCATCACACAGTTGGGAGGACTTTTCCTTAGGACACTTTTCTTTTTTGACTCTGTGACCTCCGTTGGATCTCTTGATTCTTTCATCTAACGGCTGGCGCTTAATCACTAAACACATCCGCATACCCTTAAAACATTCTTAGACTTTGCGACTGAAAGCAACATACCTTAGTCTCATAGTCACTCAATCCATTTCTCCATTCTGGAGACCTCGCGATAACCCTCAGCATCCACCTGGCTTATGACACATGTCACTTGATCATTGGTTTACTTGCTACACACTGAAGAGCTGAGTCATTGTCTTGTTTTGGAGACATGCCGACTAAGCATTACTGCAAACTTCAAACAGTTAGTCACATAGTCTGAGCTGATATCTCTTAATCGTCGTTCTATTCCGAGACCACGCGACTAAAGGAAAACTTAACTGTTAGCTTTGGCTTGATTCAGCGATAACGCGACATGAAGTAATCGCGAAGTCTGAGAATACTATTATGACTGTTTGAATTCTCCCGTGATCACCCGACTAACAATGGGTCCCATCTTCTTTAAAGATTTATATCATGGATATCCCATGACTACCCGACTGAAAGACATCGCTAAGTCTCGAAAGGCTGAAGGAATATTCTATTTTTTAACGAGACTATGCGACACAAAGGAAAAGCAAAGTCGGGAAGGCATTTGGTATATTCGTTCTGGGTAACGCGACGAGGTGACATTGAAAAAGAACACATGCCTTAAGTGAATAAAAAGGTAACGTTGAAACATAAGGCATGACATAGGGTTTCAAATTCATCATTTAACACATGGATAAGACTAGGGTTTTTCAGGGTTTTGCAATTTTGGCAAGGTTTAGACATGAAAACCTGAATTTTTGACAGAGGTAAGGCAATTTTGAACAAGAGATAGCTGTGTTGTGCACATCAGGACTCAGAGGGAAGGACAAGGAACTAGGAGAACAAGCAAAAATAAGAAATACAACCAACACTTCACATAAAAAATATGATCTTAGAAAATTTAAGAGTTCATGACAATGAACTTCCAATCCATATAGGTAATGAAATGGAGACAAATGTTAACTATTGTTGTTTTGACACTTCTTTTGGATAGTAAACTTGTTTTTTTAGAGATTAGGATCAATATGAAGCCTCTTCAATGTGACTAGAAAATACTAACTTGACTCATTCACAACCCTTTATTAGGTAAATGTAAATATATTGCTGACTTTCATAGTGACATTAAATAAACTTTACTGAGACTATCTTTACATTGACTCTTAGGCTGAGATACCCCCAAAACCATTATTAGATCAACTCGATGACCTTTACCATCAAATATGAAGGTTCTTATAAGTTTTTCAAGTCCATAATCAATTCCTTGAGTCATTACAAATTGCAAATATTCATGAATTAAACACATAAGGAATGACTCACAAACAATAAGAAAATGCATGGTATAGCCCGCTTAGGGCATCAATTTTTTTTCTTATAAACACAACTATTTAAACTAAGATCAATCTTCCTAGGGCATCAATTTTGTTCTTATAAACAAAACCATTTAAACTAAGATCAATCCCATCTTGAGAAAGAAAAGGGAAAAAGACCAGTGCTTGAGAAATAAAAGGGAACACATTCACTACCTTGAAGATCAAATTGAATAAGCAATGAAGATGAATGAAATCTCTGAGCAATATGTCGTGAATCCTTCTATTTTGACACAAAAATCCTCCTTTCCTTCTTGCCTGCAGCTAATGGAAAATATTGTTTGTGCATATACTGAACTCAAAACCCTTCAATCCACACGAAATCCTTTTTTCCTTGCCTGCAGCTAATCAAAAATACTATTTCTGCATATAATGAACCGAAAACCCTTCAATCATTGCGCGCGGAAAGCCAAAATATTATTTTGGCCATTACCAAACGTTGTAAAATGCCCCATCATGATTTTTATGTGTCCCTATTGTATGATTATTAGTAATTAATTAAATTAATAAGGTTCATTCTATTTTAACTTTTAATTAATTGATTTTTTAAAAAATTAATTAATTAATAATTATAATAAAAAATATATTTTAGGTGATCTATATTATATAGATATTTGTGCTATATTTATTTTGTCTTAATTATTTTTTATTTATAAAAATAATTAAAATAGTTTTGGCCAAGAGTTTATATAGGCTCAAGAGGCAACTTCTAAGTCTAGTGTTCTTTATGATGGATCTTAATCAGGGTAAGTTTTCTAATGATTTAAGCTCAAATTTTGGTTCTCTTGTTAACTGCTATTTAGGAATGAGAAGACAAAAACTGTGCCTTCCTTCTTGAAAATGTGATGCTCTCATTGAAACCATTGTTCACACCATTAAAGCTATGTTCTAACTACACTTGAATCATCAAAATCTTATATATCCTGCTCATTGGCCGCCCTTTTCCATGAGATTCAGTCTTTTTCTCATTCCTTATCTGATTTTTACATTTCAAACAACTATTCATTAATGAAATTTGCATGCATTCATGGTGCATTTACGTGCTAATCTGTACTCCTATTCATCATGCATCCACTACCATTCTAGAAAAATATTCTCATTACTATTTGTGACAAGTATTGTTCTTCATTAGAAAGAGTCATCCTCTGATATCTAGCCACCATTTTCTCCTCCATGATTTCTACGAGTAAACTAGATTTTTTCCCTAACCCGCACATGTAACCCAAGTTGATATTCTTGGATTAAAAGTTTGATCTAAGAGTCAAAGAAAACTTTAAGTTTCAAGTTTCCCTCCATTACTTATGCATGGTATGTTATTTTTATAAAATTAGCAATTGCACCTTGTTATGCTATGGGTATGTCGAAGAGGTAAGAAATTAGGTTGGTTTAAAAAAATTGACTTATGTTTTTTACATACATATATTATTTAGTTGTGATTTTACCTGATGACCAAATTAGTCATTTATTTAGTCACTTAGATGAATTTTAAAATAGAACCTTAATCTAACAAGAATAGTTACCATTTAGAGATATTGAAAAATAGTGGCTGGAATAATGTTCGCACAATAAGTCTATTGGTGAACACACATTATTGATGAAATGTAACTTCTAAGAATATAAGTATATTATATTATCAAATGTTAATGTGTAAAGGAGTATTAATCATTCATTTAGTCATTTTTATTATAAGGATGACTAATTATTTAGTCATTTAATTGGTCATTTATTCAGTCATTTATTTAGTCATTTATGTAGTTATTTATTTAGTCATTTTACCCAATGACCAAATCGGTCATTTATTTAGTCAGTTTACCTGATGACCAAATTGGTCATTTATTTAGTTATTTTAGTTGTGATTTTATCCGATGACCAAATTGGTCATTTATATTTTTGAATTGCAAAAAAAATGGTAGACACATGATCGTTTTAGTCATGTGACTAAAATTTTTAGTCACTTGGTCATTTATTTGCCCAAATTATACTAGTGGTATCATGCTACTATGAGTGGGGTTGCAAATAGAGGACTAGTAGATAGTCTTCAGATTCCTGTAGTAGGGAATGATCCCCAGTGTTCCAATTAGAGACCTGGGGAGGGTCCTATGGGATCTGCACTTTGAGTCTTTTGGGACTTGGTGGGATGTTGTGTTGAGGGATTCATAGCTCTATCTTTGTTGTAGGCTTCCAGGAGTAACCCTAGTTTTAAGGGAGGAGGATGTAATACCCACCCCTTATTTTGCCTTTCTGTTTCAGTCAAGCCGAACTCTTTTAGGCCTTTTCATGTATGTGTTGGTTATTTCAGATGGTCTTGAGGATATTCATGTATTACTTTTCATTATATTATTGATCCTTTTCTTAGTTGTGTTATATCTTCTATCTACATGTGATTATGGATATTTCAGGATGGTCATGTATGTGTTATGATGCTATTTGGATTATGGTTTTCTAACAATACTGACCCTATATCTGTATGGACATGGATCATTTGTATATTTTACCTTATTGTTTGATGTTCTTGGTATGGTATGGGACATAGTCGTAGTTACTTGTTTCGGTGAGATCCACACGATAAACTAGTCTCAACCATTATTTTCTATATTATATGTATGCATATGTTCATCTTTGTGATGACACGTTTGTAGGCACTGGGCTACATCTTCCCTGAATTGGCAGGAGTGAGTGTGCCCTATCACATTATCTCAATGGTAAGAGATGGGAGATAGTATTCAGGCCTAAATCCATACTCTAAACCCTTATTTTGTCCTAGAACTGGACAAGGATCTTATTGACTATCCTATCCAAATCCATCAAGTGACGTGGATTCATGAGCCTTTTTGTGTGTGCTTGGGTTTTTGTTTCAGTTGTTTAAATTCCTGTCCCAGTTGTTTTTTTATTTATATGGTTTTCAGTTGATTTAATGATGCTTTTGGCTTGATTTATTTAATGAATAATTATAATAAATATTAATATTAATAATTATACCTTTAATAAGGTCAAAATATTGATATATTAAATATATGGCTAGATTTAATAATTGAATATTAATTAAATGCCTATATTTAATTAATTGATTTAATTATTGAGTCTTGATTTAAATAATTAAGATTTAATAAATATTAAATTCAATTATTGTAATTAATTGTGCGAAGTTGATTTATTAAGTGTTTTTTTAAGTTGGATGATTAATTGATCTAATTTAATTGAAATATTCTCATGCATTTTGAATTATGACTTTATTTTTATATTATAAAGTTGAGTTGTGCATGCTTTAAGTAAGAACTGAAATTAAAGAATTTATTTTAATTATTAATTAGAAAATTAATATTTCCTTTAGGGTTTCACTTTTTGTAAACCTAATTGCCAGTTTTCTATATCCTTGGATTGAAAGCCATTTTGGAGGTTATAAAATGAGGGGGAAGGAGAAATCAGGTGATTAGAGATTTGTGAAGAGCTTAGGAGCATTTTTGGATTCTTCATTGCTTGGATTTAGATTTGTTTCTTCTCATGAGTTATTAAGGTAGGATCTTGATCTTGTTAATTCTAGCTTTTAGATCCCCGTCTTCTATGCATCTGAAATGCTAGGATCCTTTGTTTGAATCTTCCTTGTTTGTTATGATGTGATTTGATTGCTTAATATTGAGAAAATGTGTTACTAGATCAATTTTGTGGTTTCCTTCATGTTTGCATGTCAGATCTGTGTTTTTGGGCATAAGAGTTTCATTTTATTGTATTGAATATAAAATGGGCATTAGGGTTTTCAATTAGAATGATTTAATTTTCAATATTGGCTTTAGGGTTTCAAATCTGTGAAAAAAATCTTTTTTGAGAGAAATTTTTTATTGTTATAAAAATTTTCTTAAAACCTCCAGATCTGTAAATCTCTTACCTTGGAAAGAAAGTTGCACCCTTACCAGGTTCCTATCCAAACATTGGGTCTTGATTTGTATGAAAACAAAAGAATAGAGTTAATTGCATGTTTAAAAATTCTCTTAAAAAAAGAATTAATATTAAATTTATAATGTTTTCCTTTGGTGCATCAAATTGCATGCTTTATTATTTAAATAATTTAATATTATTGCATGCAGATCTACAATTGCATAGTAAAATCAAAATAATTCTTGTTAAAATTTGCATGCAATAGTATTCTATTTTTAGAAATTATATATTTTTTTAAAATTCTATTTAAAAAAAAAAAGAAAAATAATAATAATAATAAAATATTTTTTTAGAATTCGCATGGAGTGGTATTCTATTTTTTAAAAAAATTAGAATTCACATGCAGTGGTATTCTATTTTTAGAAATTTTATTTTCAAATTTTTTTTTTTGAATTCGCATGGAGTTTTTAACTCGTTTATTTATGTAATTTGGAATTACTTATAATGATCCATTTTTTAACACTTATTTCGAAAACTTTGAATTATGTGGATGATTCCAATAAACTTTTACTTGTAATTATATTAGAAATTTAGTAATTATTAGATGGATTACTTTATATGCGTAGATTTTTATAAATTAATCTATAAGGATTTTATGAGCATTTTCTTTGGAAAATTAATTATAGTTTGTTACTAATTTTATTAGATAAACTCATTTGCATAGTGCTGACTATAAATGAGTTTATCACTAAGTTTTATTAGTCTTTCCAGAATCGTAATTATCATGTCATGATGTGTTTTCTGAGTGAATGATTAAATAGATTGTGTGTTTCTCTTTTTTGTGAAATTGCAATGTTTTAGGTATCTATTGGGATTAGTTGACTTTTAGGATGAAAACCAAAGGTTTTGGGGTTACTATCTCTTTGGTGTTTTGTGTGCTTCAGTGCATGTTCATGTTGATTTCAATTTTGGTCTCGATATTTTTACCCAACTTGGTTTGTCTAAATTTGTCCTTTGTGATCTTGTGAGAGTACTTTGAATTTTTTTATGGTTAATTGAGAACTAGTGTATCCTTGTATGGGAAGGAATCAATAATGGCGTTTATGTTATACCTTTGTGATGTTCTTTTGTGAACCTAGGGTAGGTTACCTAGTTATATAGTAGGGGGTGGCTTACAATAAGTGTCGGGGATCACAAGTGGCTGCTAGGATCATTTATTGTAAGTATTCGTAATAAGTGATAACATAATACTTTATTAGGGGGGTTTTAGTATAATATAATAACATATATATAATTTCTCACTCATTCTTGAGTGCTATTATAGGATAAGATAAAAAATGAGATGATGTTTGCCACCTTGAGGGGTGTGTGTCTGACATAGTTAGTGACTTTGTCTGTTTGAGAGGTCATTGATACTGTGTATGGTCACTTGAGTGCCCAAGTCCAGAGAGATTACTAGGACAAAACTTAAGGGTTATACGTACATAATGACCCCTTCATAAATACAGCTTAGGTTATCCTACGTGTTTCAGTTGTCTCTGGTATTGTGTAGATTCCTTATTGTGATTCAGAGAGCTTCTAGGATCTTCCTATGAATTCCTTTATAATGTCTTGTATACCTTTGTTGTTTGCCTTCGTGTTGTATACCTATGTGAGTGGGTCTGTTGTTATCTCCTCAGCATGGTGGGAGTGGACCTTTGGTTCCATGAGATCGGGTGGTAGTGATTCTTATTACCATTGAGATCTGATGTTCATATTCATGCTTGGATGATCCTTGTTGCAATTATATCTTCTATATTCTATCTTCCTATTCTTCTGGAGACTTGTTCAATTTCATGAGTTGTATACTTGTTCCATATGTGTATATTGGTTATCATCCTTTCAAAGGCTATATTGTATTGTATTATTTTTAAATTATTGCATACCCTGCAACTTGTGCAGTGGATGCTGATTCATGTATGTATACCTTGGGTATCAGTTGTATATGTGGTCTTGTTATATGAGATGTATATTATTAGATTTAGTTGATGTATCCTTTATGTTAGTTCTTTACAGTTGATTCTTTGTAGATGATTTTTCTTAAGTAAATCTACGTCAAGGAACCCTCAAGAATTGTTATCTTTGTTGAGTTGTATTTATGTGTATGTCATGTACTTCATTGTGTTTCTTCCACATTTTTATCATTATTGTTTGTAAACATTTAATTTTTTTTTATCCTGTTAACTTAGTGTCATGTTTAGGTTAGTTCTCCTGGGTTCCCTGGCGGGGTATTACATGTGTTTCTCAAGTGAGCATTGATTATCTATACTCAATATGTTTAGTTATATTATGTTCCTATGTATCTAGATATGATACCTTATGTAAGGAAGTTATGTAGCGAAACAACTTCTCCTACACTAACCCTAAGGGGAGAATAATGTAAAAAAAGAAAGATCTTTTTCATAGTTAAAGAAACTTAAGAGAAATAAACATTAGGATAAATAAAATTCATATCAAAAAACAATGATTTACATAGGGAAAACCATTTTGGGAGAAAAAAACCACACTCCAAAAGTAGCCAAATATATTATTCAGCAATAAAAAACAAATTACAATATACTTGCATAGCAAGCTTCTTTCAGGAGTATCACCTGATGAACTATAACTGATTGAATGTTTGAAGATGTTAAGTTGATCATCACCAAGCTACAGAAAGTTAAGGCAAGACATTAAATCAGCTAATGTATTATATTGTCATTGATGTCAACTTGATATAATCTGATTGGTTATTTACATTGTGTCAAAGACTTCAGAGAACCAGAAATATAAAGGTTTTGCTATCAGTAATGCATAAAATTTTAGTATGCACTAAGTGACTACAAACACTGATGGGAAGTGTACCCCAATGGATAAAGAACCTTGAGAGGAAAGTCACAGTGATACCCGAGCATGAAACCCAAGCAAGCATTACTGACGAGTAGAATCATAGTGTTACCCGATGGACATAACTTCACAGTGTTACCCACAGGACTGAACTTCATAGTGTTACCTGACGAATAGACAACTCCAACAGACAAACAACCCCAATGGAGATGCCTGAGAAGAACTGAAGTGTTGACTGAAGCTAACAAAGAGTTAAAATCCGAAAAGAACTAAAGTTCAAAAATGACAAAATACTTAGCTGGCAAGAGATAAATATGGAGTTAACTGGTTGTTAATATTATTTTCATCGACAAGTTAAAGCCAAAGATAAGAAAGAGATTTAAAGCTATTTTATTCCAGTTGTCAAACAGAAATCTATGGGATAAAACTAAAGTATAGTTTTAAAGAAAGATTGGATACAATTGTGGATCACGCCAAGAACAAGAAAGTCAAGAACCTTGAAACGGTGAATCATGTCTATAAAGAGACAAGCTAATTCATTATGAATTAGGGGTGAATAGAAGAAGACACTAAAGAGAAACTGGTGAAAGACTTCACACAGTCTTGATCAATCAAGATAAAGAACAGAGCTATATTTCTACGGACATCGAGCAATAGAGAAGCACAACATCACCAAGTAGAAAAAAGTGGAGAAAAGGTATTGAAAAGATACATTGACCAGAAAGGTATTATGAGCTTACAATAGATCTAAAAATATGAAGAGTATAGTTGTATATGTGAACAGATCATTTATTGTTTCAATTTAACCATTGGATTAGAAAGTCTCTTAACTGAGCAAGACTTAACAATCCTTTATATATTAAGATACATCCTAAGGAGTATCAAAAGGTTTGGTAATGAAGATAGCATAGAGATGCCAGATACCAAGTGAAAAACTACACAGGGTTTGTTCATAAAAGGCAGCATAGAGATGCCAGATATCAAGTGACAAACTATTCTATTTAAATCCTCTAACAAGGTCACACCTAACAATATTTTTGTAACCTTTAACAGGGTTGTGTCTTCACCGAGCTCACTTCAAAAGAGTGAAAATTTTGGGTTACCGGTCCCAAGTGGTTTTTTCCTTAACAAGGTTTGTCAGAATACTTCAGGGATAACTGAGAGGGGGGGAGTGAATCAGTTATCCACAAATTTAAATATTTTATACTTATTAATCCAGATTGATATAAATTAAATGCACATTCAGATAACACATTACATAACACATCAATTTGGTTACGGGGAAACCAAATGGTAAAAACCCCGGTGGGAATTAGCACCCACAAAGAACTATACTATTTATAGTAATCCCTGTTAAAAGATCTTTCAACCCTATTAGGAGTTTTTCATTACAATATAGTAGTACAGTGACCTAGTTAAGGGTTTGACCCTGTTAGGAGTCTTTTACAATAACCCTGTTAGGGGTGGTGGGCTCACCATCCAAGTGGTGAAGGCTACAACCTTCTGGATATTTGATACACACTGTATCAATAAGATGAACTACTGCTTGTGACACTACTTGTCTGATCAGTTCCTTTTGTGTGTCGATGATTTAACCTTTTGTAAATCACTATAAAAATATTATTTGTATTATGAAAGCTTCAACTTCAATATCTATATTATCAACATATGATAAATATAGCTCTGCTTCTTTAACACTCTGCTATGCTTTTCTTATCTCTGGCTTTCACAACTCTTGTTATCACAAATGACCTTCTATAAGTACATACTCCAAGTATGAGTTCATTGGACCTGTTAGAAAACTCTTCATAACATCCTTGTCGGCTCTACTAAGCGCACAAGCATAATTAAAACCACGCAAGTACAAACTAAATAGGCGCGTCACTTCACTAAGTCAGCTTCACCAAATTGACCATAACATTGCAATCTTATTGAAAGCCATTTGGCACCTTTAGAGTAATGTCAAAAAATCATAACTAATCATGAATATACACATGCATATCCTGATGATAAGCGCAACTCTAGAAACATGTTATATACATCAGCCTTAAACCGTTATACCTCTAGAACTGTAACCGTCAATAACAAAATTACATATCTTTACTAAAACATCATATCTGGGTATGCGTGTATGAACATAGCATAATAAACATGTCAACAACATGTATCTATCCATGCAAGTCTTCATGTCATCATATGGATAAGTACATACAGAAGTGTTGTTGTGTATTATATGTTGTCATCAATGACAAACATATAATCAATCAACTGTTCAAAATGAAATCTCCAACAATCTCCCCCTTTGGCATTGATGGCAACATATGATAAAAACAACTTTTGTTCATGGTGTCTTCTTTCTTTTACAATCTTCTCAATATCCTCATCAAATATTTATCTACACTACTGCAGTTACATGGACTATGTTTTATATGTATACTCCCCCAGAATATAAGATCCTTGTAGTGTTCCTTGTTTTCCTTGTTTTTAGTACATACTCCCCCATTGACATCAATGGAAAAGGGTGCCATAAACCATTATGCACAGGTACTACTCCAGAAGTAGAGTAGTCAACCATTCATTAGTCACATAGGACTGATGTACTTGCTGCTTTCTTTAATCAGACTTAGGAGAGGGAATGACTCCCAACTTCTCCCTTAGATACTCAAAAGTATCATTTGCTAAAGGCTTTGTGAAAATGTCTGCCAACTGATCTTTTCTGCTTACATAGTCCAATTTCACTTCCTTGTCTGCAACTTT
The DNA here is from genome assembly GCA_018584345.1 of Thuja plicata. Lineage (NCBI taxonomy): Eukaryota > Viridiplantae > Streptophyta > Pinopsida > Cupressales > Cupressaceae > Thuja > Thuja plicata. Next base: position 1,284,432 of record MU227994.1, on the reverse strand, counting down.
TTCTTTCAGAAAATGGTACTTGATCTCTATGTGTTTTGTCTTTTTGTGCATCACATGGTTCTTAGACATGTTAATAGTACTAGTGTTATCACAATAAATAACAATAGGATAATCAACCTGAATACCAAATTCTTTAACCATCTGCTTGATCCAAACAATTTTTGTACACTTCAGTGCTGCTGCAACATATTCTTCTTCTGCCATTGACTAAGAAATACAATTTTTCTTCTTGCTTGTCCAAGATACCAACCTTTCTCCAAGAAATATTGCTCCTCCTAAAGTGCTCTTTCTGTCATCAATACAACCTACCCAATCTACATCAGTATACACAAGAAGTTGTGTATTCTCTAATTTAGGATACCATAAACCATAGTCTATAGTTCCCTTAAGATATCTGAATATCCTCTTGATTGCCATTAGGTGATTATGCTTTGGTTCAGCTGCAAATATTCCAACAATGCCAATTGCATTAGATATTTTAGGTCTAGATTGAGTTAGATAAATAAGCTTTCCAATCATAGATTTGTACAATGTTTTATCAACTGCTGTGGAGTCATCATTTTTTGAAAGTTTACTTCCTGTGATCATAGGAGTGCATACTGGCTTGCAATCCT
>MU227994.1:1252208-1277573 GCA_018584345.1 Thuja plicata | reverse complement strand
AATTGCTTTTTAATAATTAGGGGACTATAGCCATTTTAATTAAATTAATAGGCTAGGGGAATGGGTTGGATTGCAAGTGATATTTTGATTTAGAGATTTATTTAATTCCTTTATAATTAAATACTATAGCCATGTTTGATTTTGATTTGATCTGATTGGTTGATATTGATTCGAATTGTATGGCTATAATAGATAATATAAATCAGTGATAAAAATCACCTAGGACATTAAATTGATTAAAATAATTATGCCAAGCAGTAACAGGGTCGTTTGGACATAACTCGAGGGTATGATCACACTTAGGGCAAATAGGGTCTACAGTTGCGACAGACCGAAATTAGGTGGTTACAATGAGATTAAAGCACTAATGGCTAGAAGAGTGTAGAGAGGAAAAGGTAGATGCAAATGTAAATTACCACTTGTATATTTTAATTGTAAAGAGATTGGATACTTTGCTGCTAAATGTCCTAACAGAAGAAAAGATGATAGAAGTAGTGATAGATCATATGAAAGAAGTTTGATAGAAATGACAATAGAGATTACTGAAGCAGCCAAAAATCTGACAGAAGAGATACCCAAGACTTAAAGGACAAAGGCAATAAATCTTGTTACCTGGCTGAGATCAGAGATAGAGATACTGACACCAAATCTGATGAAGACATTAAGATGGTATTTGTGGCCATGAAGGATGATTCAGACAAAGAAGAAAGGTATGTAGAGACTGCACTCATATCCAAGGTTATTAAGAATGATGTCTAGATTATAGATAGTGGCTGCAATCACCACATGACTGGTGATAAACAAAAGTTTGAAACTTTTGAGTACTATAATGGTGTATCAGTAAGAATGGGTAATGACTCACCTGGTCTAGTTGAAGGTAAAGGAACCATAATATTGAATAACCTAATCAAATGTGAAAATGCATACTTGGTAAAAGGACTTAATTATAATCTATTGAGTGTTTCACAGCTGAACAACATAGGTCACCGAGTATAATTTGAGAACAAAAAGGAAAAGATCTTTAATGAATCAGAAAGGTTGATCACAACAGGTGAATAGACAAAAGGTAACCTATTCTATTTTGATGATATTAACACCACTTGTTTAATAGATAGAAAAAAGACATATGGTTGTGGCATAAAAGATTATGTCATGTGAATTTTGACAACATGATTAAGATAAGAATTAAAAGGAAAGTAAGAGGCTTACCGAGCATGTCAAATTCTGAGCATATCATGTGTAAGAATTGTCAAAAAGGTAAAATAACAAAGTCTAGTTTCAAGAGCAAAGCCCATACATCTAATGCTATTCTAGAATTAGTCCATACTGATCTATGTAGAAACATGAGAAAAAAGAGTTACTATGGTGATAGATATTTCATTCTCTTTGTTTATGATTATTCTAGAATGATGAAAGTTATGTTCTTAAAAGAAAAATTAGAAGCATTCAAGATGTTTAAATGGTATAAAGCTATAGTAGAAAAACAAAGTGGTAAGGAAATAAAATTCTTAAGATCAGATAGAGGAGGAGAATTTTTTTATAATGAATTCACTAACTTTTGCAATGAGAATGGAATTAAAAGACATGTTTCTGCACCAAGAAAACCACAACAAAATGGGATTGCTGAAAGGAGAAATAGATCCATTGTTGATTATGCAAGAAAACTGATGATAGAGAAAAAGATCAGTCAAAAATTCTAGAGGAAAGCTGCCAGTACTGATGTCTACACATTGAACATAGTACAATTGAAGATAGACACCAAAAATATACCCTATGAGTTATGGTATGGATACACACCCAATGTAAGTTGCTTCAAAATTTTTGGTAGTCAATGTCATATTTTGAAAGATGATAGAAATAGAAAGCTTGACTCCAAAATTGATGAAGGTATCTTTCTAGGGTATTCTACCAAGAGAAAGGCTTATAAATGTCTTAACAATTCCTCTAACAAAATCATTGAAAGTGAAAATATTAGAATAGATGAATATGTAGAGAAAAATGATGAGGAAAGTAGAAAAGAACCAAAAGACTACAAAAGGTTTTCTTACACTGAAGAACCTGAAACTCTACTTGAGAAATAGTGTATCGATCCCGAGAAACAGAACATTGCACCTGAGCATCAGGCTACAAATACCAAAAATTAGGAAAATGCTCTAGATGACGTTCTGAGTGATGGAGATCAGAATTAAGGTTAAGATGATGATCAGAATGATGAACAAAGAGCTAAACTGATACTTTCTAAGTATGTCAGAAGACACCATCCACAAAACCAAATCATAGGAGATAAGAAGGATGGAATGAGAATAAGAAGTAAGTCACTAAACACTAGATGTTTGATTTGTAGTTTTGAGCCTAAATCTGTTAATACTACACCAGAGAATGAAGAATGGGTCAGTGTTGTGAATGAAGAAATAGAACAGATTGAGAAGAAGAGAACATGGACATTAGTATCAAGACCAGATGACAAGAATGTCATCTATACCAAATGGATATTTAGAAACAAGTTGAATGAGAATGGAGAAGTCACAAGAAACAAAGCAAAATTAGTATGCAAGGGGTATGCACAAGAAGAAGGTATTGACTATGGAGAAACCTTTGCACCTATTGCTAGAATAGAAGGATTAAGAATCTTACTTGCTTATGCTGCATTCAAAGGATTCAAGGTATACTAGATGGATGTCAAATCTACATTTCTAAATGAAATACTAGAAGAAGAGGTATACATTGAACAACCAGAAGGGTTTGGTGATCTAGACAAGAGAAACATGGTTTGTAGACTACACAATGTCTTATATGGATTGAAACAAGCACCTAGAGCCTGGTATGAAAGAATTCACTCCTATCTCATAAGCATTGAATTTGTAAGAAAAGGTGAAAACAAAAATCTGTATTTAAAAGAAGATACTGATGGAAATATTTTGATTGCTGAAATATTTGTTGATGATATCATATTTGGGGGTAATGATATGATATGTAAATCCTTTGCTAATGAAATGAGAAAAGAGTTTGAGATGTCAATGTTTGGGGAGATCAAATTCTTTCTTAGTCTACAAATTCTTCAACTAGATGCATACATATATATCACACAATCCAAATACATCAAGGAAGTGTTGAAGATATTCAAGATGGAAGATTCCAAACCAGTTGGAACACCTATGTCAACCGGATGTAAGCTGACAAAAGAAGATAAATCAAATGAGGTAAATCATACCTTGTATAGGTCAATGATTGGAAAACTAATGTATGTTGTTCATACTAGACCATATATAGCACATGCAGTTAGAATAGTTGCAAGATTCTCTGCTAATCCCAAAGAATGACAAATGACTACTGTCAAGAGAATTCTGAGATATCTAAAGAACACCGAGGACTATGGCTTATGGTATAAAAAAGAAGAAAAATTTGAGCTTCAAGTCTATACAAATGTTGATTGGGCTGGAAACTTAGATGATAGAAAGAGCATAAATGGAGGAGAATTGTTCATGGGTGATAGACTTGTCACATGGATAAGCAAGAAGCAAGGATGCATCTCACAATTTACTACATAAGCAGAATATGTGGCTGCTGCTGCTACAAACTTCTCTAACATTGCATGGATCAAATAGTTACTAGAAGGTATGAATATGAAAATTATTGAACTAGTGATTATCTATTGTGATAATACCAGTGCAATAAACATATCAAAGAATCCAGTCATGCATGCTAAAACTAAGCATATTGCTATCAAGTATCATTACTTAAGAGAACAAGTGCAAGAGAAAGAGGTGATACTGGAATATGTTCAATCAAAGGAACAATTATATGATATATTCACAAAGCCATTGCCTAAAGATACAATTGAATATCTGAGAAAGGGACTAGGGGTCCAACCCTTGTCTATTGGTCAGTAAGCTGACTAGGAGGCTGCATCATTCTATACACATGAAGAAGATTATTCATGTTGATGCAAGAAAAGAGATGGACTGCAAAGATACATCACTACATAGCAAGGTACATATCTGCACTGAACACCAGAGTCATTGTATTTCTGATGGATAAGGAAATTCAAGGAGTATATTATAAAAAGGATGGAAGAAATATTTGGCATTGTTGTCAAAGGGAGAAATGAAACCTGTAAAGGAGAGATTACATATGAAATATTCATCATGACTAGCATAAGGAAGAGATGACTTAAGATGACTTGAGAGAGATGTAAACTGTAAGGGACAGAATATGAAAAGGAAGAGAAGTATCATAAGGGAGAGATGAATTATTGTTGTCAAAGGAAAGAGAGATGATCAAGGAGAGGAAAATTCAAAGGGAGAGACAACATCAAAGGAAAAATCAAAAGCTGCTACATCTATCTAGTGAAGGGATTGAAGATTGAAGAAATCACTCTGTAGGAAACCAATCTAAGCTATATGAGCTTAACAATAGCTAGACATTTGTTTGGTTATAGAACAATAAGATTGGTAGATTGATGAACTACAACTAATATATTTCATATTGTGTTATTAATAATATAGTGTGATAATGTAGTGTGTTTCCATCAATGCCAAAGGGAGAGATTGATGAACTATAACTGATTGAATGTTTGAAGATGTTAAGTTGATGATCACCGAGTTGTAAAAAGTTAATGCAAGACATTAAACTAGTTAATGCATTATATTTTCATTGATGTCAACTTGATATAATTTGATTAGTTATATATAATGTGTGAAAGAATTCAAAGAACTAGAAAGATAAAGGTTATGCTATTAGTAATGCATAAAAGTTCAGTATGCACTAAGTGACTACAAACACCGACGGGCAGTGCACCCCAATGGATGAAGAACACCAAGAGAAAAGTCACAGTGATACCCAAGAAAGCATTAGTGACAAGTAGAATCAAAGTGTTACCCAACAGACAGAACTTTACATTGCTACCTGATGATAGAACTTCATAATGTTACCCGAAGGAAAAAACTTCACAGTGTTACCCAACGGATAGACAACCCTGACGGAGATGCCCAAGAAGAACTGAAGTGTTGACCGAAGCTAACAAAGAGTTAAACACTGAAAAGAACTGAAGTTTAGAAATGACAAAATAATTAGCTAGAAAGAGCTAAATATGGAGTTAATTGGTTGTTAATATTATTTTCATAAAAAATTTAAATCCAGAGATAAGAAAGAGATTTAAAGTTGTTTTATTCCAGTTGTCAAAGAGAAATCTATGGGATAAAATTGAAGTATAGTTTTAAAGAAAGATTGGCTATAATTATGGATCACACCAAGAACAAGAAAGTCAAGAACCTAGAAATGGTGAATCATGTCTATAAAGAGACAGGCTAATTCATTACAAATTAGGGGTGAATAGAAGAAGAGGATGCTGAAGAGAAACTAGTGAAAGACTTCACACAGTCCTGATCAATTAACCTAAAGAAAAAAGCTATATTTCTATGGACACTGAGCAATAGAGAATCACAACATCACTGAGAAGAAAGAAGTGGAGAAAAGGTATTGAAAAGATACATTGATCAGAAAGGTATTATGAGCTTACAATTGATCTAAAAATCTGCAAAGTATAGTTGTATAAGTGAACATATCATTTACTATTTTAATTTAACCATTGGATTAGAAAGTCTCTTAACCAAGTAGGACTTAACAATCCTTTATATATTGAGATACATTCTAAAAAGTATCAAAAGGTTTGGTCATGAAGATAGAATAGAGATGTCAGATACCAAGTGACAAAATACACAGGGTTTGGTCATAAAAGGTAGCATAGAGATGCCAAATATCAAGTGAAAAACTATTGTATTTAAATCCTCTAACAAGGTCACACCTAACAGTGTATTTGTAACCTTTAACAGGGTTGGCTCTTCACCACGCTCACTTTAGAAGAGTGAAAATTTTGGGTTACCGGTCCCATGAGTTTTTTTCCCTTAACAGGGTTTCTATGTTAAAAATCCATGTGGCAATGTGTTTATGAGTCATTACTTTAGTGTTTTGCATTACACATAACTAATCTAGATTGATCAGTATACACTAAGTAATTTATTGTATTTTGGTAAATGAAAGACCACTAATCGGTAAACAGTAAGAATAAGGTTTAACAGTGAACTCTGAGCAGTAGTTATTTGTTGAGATTATTTCAAGGCATTCATCTTGTAGGATTGAAGATAACTAGAGGCTTATAATTGTGGTAATATGTTTTTGGGTTAATTTATTGGAATATTTTTGAGGCCATTGATTCACCCCCCCCTCTTAGTTATTCTAACATCACCGAATAGAGATCCAGAGGTATCTAGAAAGCTATAAGACTCTTAGAAAAGACCTCCATCTCACGCACCTAATATATAGGAGATACAACACAAGAAACCATCAAACAATATTACAAAATCGTGGGTTAAAACCACCCCAAAAAGAGGTGCCCATCTTAGCTCCAATCAAAGATGCCCTACGATGTGTCAATACACACACCAAAACATGTAAGTTCCTTTGAAAACTCATATACATGTTCGATACATTTTTACATTTCATATTTCAGGAGATCAAACTTTTGAAGACCATAATTTTGAACCGTATACCCAATTTTCTATTATAAGTACCATCTTGGCAAAGTTTTGACCTTTTTTTGAGGTCTCTAAGGCCTTCAAAATTGAGTTCAAAATTTTTGTTCGACCCCATAAAAAAAACAAAAAATTTAATATCTTCACAATCAAACACGATCTCACCATGAAACTTTTTTGGCATGCTTATATATCCAAAATGAACCTCCAAAAATGAAATTAGGAAAACCTCATGCTCAAATGAATGACTTGCTAAAAACAATTACCATATGTAACTGCAAGGTTGAGACACACTTTCCCAAAAATATCCCACTTGTCGAACACCTTGAAAGAAAAACAAAGGGAGTATCTACACCATCATTTAATTGTTGGGGGTCATTAGGCACATAGACTCAGAACACCATATAAACTTTTCTGTGCTCACAACCTTTGTTAATGAATCTTCAACATTCATCAAAGTCTCTACCTTAACCAACTTCACCCTACCATCCTCAACCATATCTTTGAAAAAATGATACTGGACATCAATGTGCTTGGTTATGGCATGAAAATTTAGGTTCTTCGCTAGTCAGATCACACTTTGAATATCAAAATAGATTGTAGCTACTCCTTTTTTATCCCAATGTCTAAACATATTCTCTTAACCCAAATGGATTCTTTAAAAGAACAATAAGCTACCACATACTCTTCTTTAGTAATGGACAAAGAAACCACAACCTGTGGCTTACTCATCCAACTAATTGAACTACTAAATAATGTAAACATATAAGCACTGGTGGATCTTCTACGATCAATATCACCTGCCCAATCTACATCCACATAACCATAAATATCAAGGGAAATTTGTCTCCTATCATATTTCCATGATAACACAAAGAATATTCTAAGGTACCCTTCAAGTATCTAAAGACTCTTTTGAATGCATCCCAATGAGCTCTACCAGGATTAGACATATATCTGGAAAGAAATCCCACTGCTTGGGAAAGGTCTAGTCAAGTACATACCATAACATACATCAAACTTCCAGCTGCACTCTAGTAAGGTACTTTTCTCATGTCTTCCATCTCTGATGGAGATGTAGGAAAATATGAAATAGATAATTTCATTCCAACTGTAAAATGAAAACATAATGGTCTACAATCCTGCATGTTGAACCTCTGTAAAACTGAGTTCACATACTTAGTCTAGACTAGCCATAAATTTATGTTCACTCTATCTCTTTTTAATTTATATCCCAAGAATGTGATTAGATACACCAAGAAATTTCATTTCAAATTGAGCTACAAGCCGAGACTTTAGTTCTACAATTATAAATTTCCCTTTACCAATGAATAACATATCATCAACATATAATGTAATGTATATGAAAATACCACCATCAGGTTTATAATAAACACAATTATTTGATTTGGAATGCTCAAAACCCAAACTCAAAACATATGCATCATTTTTTTTGTACCACATCCTTGAACTTTCCTTGAGGCCATACAAAGATTTTTTCAATTTGCAAACCAAATTAATTTAGCTTTTACCACATAGTGCTCTACCTGTGTGATTTAAATATCCTCCTCCAAATCACCATAAAGGAAAGTAGTTTTCACATCCTTTTTCTCAACCTCTTAATCATAAGCAACAACAATAGAAATAAAAAATTGAATGGATGTCATTTTTAAAAAATGAGAGGACATCTCACCATAGTCAACACCCTCAACCTGAGAGTAACCATTTTCAACCAACCTTGCTTTATTCTTCTCAATGCTTCCATCTGAACCAATATTTTTCTTAAACACCCATTTGCAACCAACATGTTTTCATCCTTTAGTAAATGGTATAAGATCACATGTATCATTATTTTTCAAAGCTTCCATTTCTTCATCCATATAAATCTTCTAGGATTCTGCATCATCCATACCTAATGCATCTTCTACAAATCTAGGTTTATCAAAAATAGTATTCAAATAAAAAATACATCTCCACTCATCAGATGAATACCTTTCAGGTGGTTGCCTCTACCTTGTAGACCTTTGAATAAGATGAGTTGGAGGTTCTTCCTCCTCTTTTGAAGGTTCAGAGATAGATGAGATCTCCTCAACTTCTTGTCTATCTAGGGGTCTCAATTCAACTTATTCAGACATAGAAGGTAGTTGAATCACATCTTCCTTTTTAGTTTTTTAAGGCTGCAATGTAACAAAAGAAGACTTAATTTCTCTAAAAATAACACTTCCACTATGGATTACCTTCTATGCATTAGGTTTCCAAAGTTTGCATCCTTTCACACCATGACTATAGCTAATAAAGATACATTTCACAACCGTTTTCCCCAACTTTGTTCACTTCTCCTTTAGCACATATACATATGCCTCACAACTAAAAACTCTAAGATGTCTCAATGAAGGCTTATGACCTGACCATGATTACATAGATATTTTATTAAGAAGAGCTGATGTAGGAGATCTGTTAACCAGGTCGCAAGCAATGGAAAAAAATTCAACACAAAATCTTTTTTCAAGGCCACAACCACTCAGCATACTCCTAGCCTTCTCCATCAACATCCTCTTCATCCTTTCTGCAGCTCTATTTTTTTGTGGAGAATATGAATTTGTCTTCTTCCTATGAATGCTACTATCTTTATAAAATCTATCAAAATTATTATAGAAAAATTCACCGACATTATCAGTTCTCAAACATTTTTTCTTTCTTCTAGTCTAAAATTCAACCATTGCTTTATATTCTTTAAATTGACTGAAAACATCAGATTTACTCTTTATAAAATATACACATGTCCTTCTTCTATAATCATAAAAAAATGAAACATAATATGTGGATTTTCCAATAGAAGGAACATCTATAAGGCCAAACACACCAAAATGAATCAGATCCAATACACCGCAAGATTTATAAGAACTCAAGTAAAACTGAACACGATTTTGTTTTCCATAAATGCAATGCTTATGAATAGAAATCAAATTCAAGATTACAATCATTCAAACCTTCCACAAGGTTTTTATTTTTCAAGGTCCTAAGACCCTTCTCTCCAATGTGGCCAATTCATTGGTGCCATAACATAGTCTTATCTATAGGTAACTTTGATTCAGAAGAAAAAACACCCTTAGGTACCCAAAATCTATTACCATCTACTGTAGGGGAAACCCTCATGTTTTAGGATGAAGTATCCACATATTTTGTCTTCAAAAAAGTACCATTACACTTAGCAGTGTATGCATCCATCTTATATAAAGTACCAATTCTAACACCTCTAGCAACCACCATAGCACTTCTCACCATTTTGCATCTTGCATTAGAAAAGACTACTTACATACTCAAATCTATCAGTTTGCTCAAAGATAATGTTTTTTGTCTTTTACCAGGGAGATGTAACACACCATTGATATTTCTTATTCTACCATCAAGAAACTTGATTTCAACTTTACCATGACCAAAAATGTTTAAATTAGAATTATCACCCAAGTACATGTTACCTCCATCAAATTCTTCATATTCAGAAAACCAATCTCTATTAGAGGTCATAAAAAATGTGCCTGAGTCAATCAACCATGCATCATCACATGCATGAGTGGCCAAAGCTACAATTAATGCATCACCATATTCCTTCTCATATTTAGAATTCAAATCAAATTTCTTCTTTTTATTTTCTTATATTATTTGTAGTCCTTATGAACATGTCTAGGCTTACCACAATTCCAAAAAATAACTTTAGACTTTCTAGGAGATTTGGATCTCCCTCTGGACTTGGCTTTTTTATGCTTCTCATTATTCTTTCCTTTTTCCTTATGTAATCCATGGGAAACTAGGGATTCCTTGGCACTAATAGATACCTTCCTTCTTGTCTCTTCAGAAATAAAATAACCCACCACATCTTCCATACTCAAAATGATAGAAGTACTTCCAATGACCATAATAAGTGAATCCCACAAATCAGGCAAAGAACAAAGCATGATATGAAATTTCCCTTCCTCATCCATATTGACACCAATAGATTCCAACTAAGCCACCAACATATTGAACTCTTCAAGGTGGTCTATAATTTTTTCCCCTCCTCCATTCTCAAGGAATATAACTTCTTCCTCAAGAAAATATTATTTCCTAAAGATTTTACTTGATACATTTCACCAAGCTTCTTCCACAAGCTCTTTGCGAAGACTCTTCATGGACATTGATTAAAATAGAATCTACAAGGCACAATCTGATTAGACCCTTGGCTTTTCGATCCATAACAAAATATTTAGCAGCTTCATTCATATTTGTAGGTTTCATGAAAGCCTCATCAATAACCTTCCACAAATCCTGATCTATTAGCAGATCCTCCATCTTCAACTTCCACACTTCAAAACTATTTCTAGAAAATTTCTCCACCTCTTTTCTCCCTAATGAATTGGCCATCTGATCTTCCTGCAACAAGATCACAATGTATCTTCTACACAAGTTCCCACTCAAATCAAGATTAGCTCAAAAAACCCAACAACCCACAACTAAAACAAAAGGTGATTAGGCTCTTATACCACTTGTAAGGAAGTTAAGTAGCAGAAAAAATTCCTAGACTAACCCTAAGGGGAGAATAATGTAAAAATATTCTCAGATCTTTTCATAGTTACAGAAACTTAACAGAAATGAATATGAGGATAAATAACATTCATACCATAACACAATGAATTACATGGGGAAAACCCTTTCTGAAGAAAAAAACCACACTCGAAAAGCAACCCAATATATTATTTGACAATAAAAAATGGATTACAATATACTTGCAGAAAAAGATTATTTTAGGAGTATCGCCGAACAAAGATCTAGATGTATCTAGAAATCTATCAGAGTCTTACACAAAACCTCCATCTCACACACCTACTATATAAGAGATACAATACAAGAAACTATCAAACGATCTTATAAAACCATGGGCTAAAACCACCCCAAAAGAGACACCCATCTTATCTCCAATAAAAGATGCCCTCTTACCTATCAACACACACACCAACATGGGTAACTCCATTTTACAGTCTATTTACATGTTCGATACAATTTTACATTTCCTATTTCAGGAGACCTAACATTTGGCAACTATAAATTTTGAATCGTGTACCCAATTTTATATTATAAACACTTTTTAGAAACCTCTCAAGCTGCTCTATAGCCCAAAATAATGAAGCGTTGTCCTAGACAAGTTTTGACCCCTTTCAGGCCCTCTAAGGCCTTCAAAATTGAATTCAAAGTTTCCGTACAACCTCATTAAAAAAATTGAAAAATTAAGATCTTTACAACTGTACATGATCTTGCCATGAAACTTTACCGGCATGCTTATATATCCAAAATGAACCTCCATAAAATAAATTGGAAAGATCCCACGCTCAAATGAATGACTTACTAAAATAGTTTCCATATGTAACTGCAAGGTTGAGACACATTTTCCCAACACCTTATTTTGGATCATTCTTTTAGTTCAGATATACTTCCAAATTAATGTTGGGATGTTAAATTGGACCTCACCTTCGTGCATGGAGATCTGCATACTTCAAAATTTCTTTAGAAGATGTTTCTTGGCCGACTATCCTACAAGCTTTAGTTTCCTATTCGCACATTACATTTTGGAGATATCCTTGTTTGGTGTGCAAACTATTGGATCTATCTTAGGAGAGTGTGTTGAGACATATTTGGGTCCCCTCTTTCTCTTAGAGTGGAATGCTTCACGTATCTTGGGTTCTGATGACATATTTTATGTAAGATTGTTTTATCTTGGTTGAGGCCAGCTTGCAGTAAATATTTTAATGATCTATATTATATTTAAGGAAAGTATTTGAGGTTGAAAGGTAGTGATAGTGGAAGACAAAAAAGTGTGGAAGAGAACATTGTGTGAAGGAAAGAAGAAGAAGAATAAGGAAAGAGGATATGTAGTAGTCTGAGCTTCAAAGAAACATATTTAGAGATTGTATACTATTTATTCATATTCAGGAGATTCATATTTCATTTCTACGATTCATGTTGTTGGATGAAAATGAATTTTCTAGCAGATCTTTTTGTTTCTTTTCCCCAGACAATGAGTTTAAGTAGTACAAGTGATGAACTACAACTGATTGTATGTTTGAATTCATTTGTTGATACTCAACTGAGTTATAGATGTGATGATAAACATTATCAGTTGATGTATTGTCATTGATGTCAACTTATTTGAGTATCATGATGGTAACAAACATCTACTTAAATAAATATATCAGTGGTAATTCCACTTTTGCCTAAAAAAAAAAAAAATCATCTACGATGGATTGAAGATCAAGAACAAACAAAGTTGACATGGTTGGTAAATGAAGAATTATGTATACATCGAGAGACAATGAACACCGAGTAAAACATAGTGTATATTGAGAACAATGATAATTGAGCTAGGGATCGCCAGCACAACATGATATTGATCGAGGAGTTAGATCAAACTAAGGCTGACTACAATGATGAGCTAGAAATTGATGATTTCAAGGTAAATGATAATATTTATTATGAAGATAAAATGGTTATGAAAATTCAAGGAAGATCAGACGATGAAGATTGAAACCTGTTTTTGACACAACTGCTGAGGAAGGCTTAAGAGGCAAAACTAACAATGGAGATTAAGCGGAAAAATATAAAGGATGGAAATTGAATGAGTTATGATGTCTATATAAGAGAAAAGAGATTCATTATGAATCAGGTGTTGACATGATTCTATGATGCACACCCATGTAAATTTTATGCATGACTGATCAAACTGGTTAAAGATAGAACCGAGCATTTTCTACAGACATTACCGAGTGACAGAGGAAAGAGAATTATCGAGAATAACAAAGTATGAAGAATCAGATGAAATGAAGTGAAAAAAATGATCAATTATGTACTTAGCATAGATCTGAAAAATCAGCAAAACAGAGTTGTATTTGAATTATATCATTACTATATCAGTTTAACCATTGTTACAGATAAATCTCTTAACCGAGTAGGACATGAAAGTCTTTATTATGATATTCTAATGAATGTTGAGTGTTTTCTTGTTGACCCCATAGTGAATGATTGGTCAAGAGAGAACTATTAGTTTCAAATCCTCTAACCAGGTCACATTTAACAGTGTGCATTGTAACCTTTAACAAGGTTGTCTCTTAACTGAGCTCACTTCAGAAGAGTGAAAAATTTTGGGTTACTGGTCCCAGGTGGTTTTTCCCTTATCAGGGTTTCCACATTAAAAATCTATGTATCCATGTGTATGATTTTTGTGGATTGTTAATTTTCTTTACAGATTACTTTATCTACATTGATCCGTTATCACAATATTAATTTACCGCTACTCGGTAAACAACTAGAAGATGAATTATACATTTCACTGAGTTGATTTATAAGTTTGAAATTATTGTTATATACATCTGGAAGAATTTGGGACTGTAGGATAATTGGGAGACAACTGATTCATCCCCCCTCTCAATTATTCTAACAATTGGTATTAGAGCATAGAGTACTTAGAAGGAAAATTTTCAAGGACTTAAGCTAAAGATCAAGATGTATAAGAGAGACACACCAAAGCTAAACAAGGAGAACTTATCGACATGGAAAAGAAGAATGAGACTTTACCTATCAGGAATTGGAGATGACATTGCAATATATTATGACTTTGAATTCATTCTACCAACTGGACCCTTGACTGTTAATCAGATGAAAGAGAAACATGAACACAACATTATAATGGTAGAGATTTCTTCTTCTCTTACTGATGCTGAATTTGAAGATATCAAGACATGTACATCAACCAAGAAGATGTGTGACAAGCTTACACTAGTTTATGGAGGAGATGCAAATGTACTGAGAGCTAAAGTTGAAAGTCTCTGAGGAAAATTTGATGACATGAGAATGAAAGAAAGGAGAAAACATAACACAGTACAGTAACCGACTCAAGGAAGTTGTAAATGTTATTCAAGGAGCAGGTGGAACTATTAATGAAGACACTATTGTAAGTAAGATTATTAGAACTTTACTGCCTATTTATTCTATAAGATTCTCTGTAATACATGAAATGAGAGCAGCACCTAGAAACAATATTGTTGTTGATATTCTTGTTGGAAGATTGATTTATTTTGAGCTGAATAATTTTGACAACAGTGTTGTACCTACTATGGAATCTGCATTTATGTCTTCACTGAAAATTAGTAAATCTAGTAGCAAACACATGATTAGAAATAATAATGACAGTGAGAGTGATGATAAAGAACTTGATGAACTTGAAGTATTAATGGTTAGAAGATTGTACAAAGGTAAAGGAAGGTATAAACGTAAACTACTTTTGATATTTTTTAATTGTAAAGAAATTGGCCATTTTTCTACAAGATTCCCTAACAGAAATAATGATGAAAGAAATGAAAGAACTAATGAAAGAAAAGATGATCAAGAATACATAAGTAACTGATAGTATGACAAAAGGAATAACCAAGATTACAAAGACAAAGGCAAGAAAGCTTGTTAAATTGTAGAAGACAAAGATAATGATACTGGTTCTGACACTGATGAAGATATTGAGACAGTATTTGTAGCTTTGAAAGAAGATTTTGAAGAATATGAGAGGTAGGTTGAAACAACACTTATTTCTAAATTTAGTAAACATGAAATTTGGGTTATTGATAGTGGCTGTACACATCACATGACTGGAGATAAAGGAAAATTTGAATTTATTGAGCATTAAGATGGTGGATTTGTTAGAATGGGAAATGATACACCTTGCCAAGTGAAAGGAAAAGGTACTATAATGTTGAACATTAAAATAAAATGTAAGAATGCATATTGGATGAAAGGACTTAATTATAATCTATTGAGTGTTTCACAGTTGAATAACACAGGTCATTGAGTTTCTTTTGAAAATAGAAAAGCTGGAATATATAATGGAATAGGAAAATTGATCGACACTGGTGAACAATCAAAAGGTAATCTATTCTATCTTGACACTACTAAAACTACTTGCTTAGTGGCTAGGAATGAAGATGTATGGTTATGGTATAAAAGGATTTGTCATGTAAATTTTGACAAAATGGTTAAGATTAGTAAGAAAAGAAAAGTTAGAGGGTTACCAAGCTTATCTAAACCAGACCATGTAATGTGCAAGAGTTGTCAGATGGGAAAAATGTCAAAATCTAGTTTTAAGAGCAAGAATTATTCATCTAATGATATTTTGGAGTTAGTTCATACAGATCTATGTGGACCAATGAGAACATAGAGTTATTATGGGGATAGATACTTTATTTTATTTTTTGATGACTACTCTAGAATGATGACTGTTATGTTCCTAAAACAAAAATCTAAAGCATTTAAGATGTTCAAATGGTACAAAGCTAAAGTGGAAAAATAAAATGGAAGAGAGCTGAAGTATTTGATATTTGATAGAGGAGGTGAATCTATTTCTGATGAGTTCACTAACTTTTGTAATGAGTATGGAATAAAAAGATAGGTTTCTGCACTAAGGACACCACAATAGAATGGGATTGCTGAAAGGAGAAATAAATCAATTATGGATTGTGCTAGAACATTGATGATTGAAAAGAATTTTGCACAAACATACTGGAGAGAAGCTGTTAGTACTACTGTATACACAGTGAACTGAGTACAATTGAAGAAGGATACAAACAAAACACCTTATGAGATATGGTATGCTTATACACCTAATGTGAGTTATTTTAGAATATTTGGAAGTCATTTTTATATTCTAAAAGATTATCAAAATGGTAAATTTGATTCAAAAAGTGATGAAGGAATATTTCTTGGATATTCTGCTAAAAGTAAAGCTTACAAATGTTTGAACAAGACTTCTAACAAGATCATTGAAAGTGCAAATGTGAAAGTTGATGAATTTTATGAGAAGAATGATGAGGAAAGCATGAAAGAACCTGAAGATTATAGTAGATTTGTCTACATGGAAGAACCTGAAACTATGCCTATATAGATACCTAATGTTACTATGCAATAGGGTAATGTTACCGAGCAACAGGAAGCACAGACTGAGAATCAAGAAAATGATACAACTGAAGATCATGATCAAGATCACAATGAACCGACTAGAGATCACAATGAAGAACAAAGAATTCAACATATACTTGCAAAATATGTGAGAATACATTATCCACAGAATCAGATTATTGGAGAAAAAGAGCTGGTATGATGACATGAAGTAAGTTGAAAGACAACATGTGTTTAATTTGTGAATTTGAGCCTAAGAATGTTAGAGATGCACTTGAAAATGAAGAATGGATCAATGCAATGAATGAAGAAATTGAGTAGATACAGAAAAACATAACATGGACATTAGTACCGAGACCGAGTGATAAGAACTTTATTGGCACCAAATGGATATTCAGAAAAAAATTGAATGAGAATGGAGATGTAACCAAAATTAAAGCAAGATTAGTATGCAAAGGGTATGCATAAGAAGAAGGTATTGACTATGGAGAAAATTTTGCACCTGTTGCTAGAATTGAAGGAGTTAGAATATTAATTGCATACACAACATATAAAGGATTTAAAGTATATCAGATGGATGTTAAATCTGCATTTTTAATGGAATACTAGAAGAAGAGGTATACATTAAACAACTTGAGGGATTTTTTGATCCTGATCAGACAAACATGGTATGTAAGTTACACAAAGCTTTATATGGTTTGAAGCAAGCATCGAAAGCATGGTATGAAAGAGTACACTCCTATTTTATTAGTATTGGATTTATTAGAACAAGTGATAACAACAATTTGTATTTGAAATGAGGAAGTGATGATAAGACTCTTATTGCTGAATTTTTTGTTGATATTATATTTGGAGGAAATGATAACCTATGCACATCATTTGCTGATGAAATGAGGAAAGAATTTGAAATGTCAATGGTTGGAGAGATGAAAATTTTTCATGGCTTGCAAATTTTACAACAAACTGAAGGTATCTACATTACTCAATCCAAATACATCAAGGAAGTATTTAAGACATTCAAAATGGAAGAATAAATTTTTTTTGGAACACCTATGGTGACAAGATACAAACTGAAAAAAGAAGATAAGACACCTAAGGTAATTCAGACTTTGTATAGATCTATGACTGGAAAATTGATGTATGTTGTACACACAAGACCAGACATAGCACACATAGTTGGGATTGTTGCAAGATTTTATGCTAATACTAGAGAATCACATATGACTGCTGCAAAAAGAATTTTTAGATATCTGATAAGCACTAAGGACTATGGACTATGGTACAAAAGAGATGGCAAGTCTGAACTAAAAGTTTATACTGATGCTGATTGGGCTGGGAACATCGATGATACAAAGAGCACTACTAGTGGAGCATTCTTTATAGGAGAAAGATTAGTTACTTGGATAAGTAAAAATCAAGGATGTATATCTTAGTCAACTACAGAAGCAGAATATGTTGCTGCTATTGTAAATTGTTCAAATATTGCATGGATAAAACAAATTTTGAAAGGTATGAATGAAGAGATCACTGACCCAATGATAATTTATTATGATAATACTAGTAAAATAAATATTGTAAAGAACCATTTGATGCATACAAAAAAAATCATATATCTATCAAATATCACTACTTGAGGGAACAAGTACAAGATAAACAAGTGATACTGGAATATGTACAATCCAAAGAACAACTTGCAGACATATTCACTAAATCCTTACTGAAGGATACATTTGATTACTTGAGAGGTAGACTAGGGGTTTGTCCCTTGTCTATTGGTCACTAAGCTAACTAGGATATTGAATCAACCTACAAGTACTCAAAATATAAATCATGTTGATGCAAAGCTAAACTAGACTAACAAAGATATATCAGTACACTGCAAGGTACTTACTACACCAAAAACCAGAGATATTTTTGGCTACTAAAGAGTTGTATATTTATTTTTTGCATTTATATCAAAGGGAGAGAGATTCAATTAAATATCCAAAGGAAGAAGAAAGTAGAAAGGGAGAGAAATGAAATATCTATCAACATAGAGATCAAGAAAAGAAAAGTCAAATCTACAGGGAAAGTTTGCATGGTGAGATTTTTTTAATACTGACACACTTTCTATATTCAAGATAGAGAGAGCTAAAGCATTTTGCAGTTGTAGAACAAAAGTTTGGTATTCTATGGCATTTTCATATTGCATATTTTATATTGTGTTGCCTTCAATGCCAAAAAGAGATATTGATGAACTAAAATTGATTGTATGTTTGAAGTCATTTGTTGATATCCAACCGAGTTATAGATGCGATGATAAACATTATTAGTTGATATATTGTCATTAATGTCAACTTATTTGAGTATCATTATGGTAACAAACATCTAATATGGATTGAAGATCAAGAACAAACAAAGTTTATGTGGTCGGTAAATGAAGAGTACTATATACACTGAGAGATAGTGAAAACTGAGTAAAACACAGTGTATTTTGAGCACAGTGATAACCGAGCTAGGGATCACCAACACAACACGACATTCACCAAGCAGTTAGATAAAACTGAGGCTGACTATAATGATGAGCTAGAAATTGATGATTCTGAGGTAAATGATAAGATTTTTTATGAAGATCAAATGGTTATGAAAATTCAAGGAAGATCAGACGACGAAGATTGAAACATGTTTTTGACACAAGTGCCAAGGAAGGCTTAAGCAGAAAAACCAATGATGGAGATTAAATGGAAAATTCTAAAGGATGGAAATTAAATGAGTTATGATTTCTATATAAGAGAAAAGAGATTCATTATGAATAAGGTATTGACATGATGTTATGATGCACACACATGCAAAGTTTATGCATGAATGATCAAACTAGTCAAAGATAGAACTGAGCATTTTTTGCAGACATTACTGAGTGATAGAGGAAAGAGCATTACTGAGAAAAACAAAGTATGAAGAATCAGATGAACTGAAGTGAAAAAATTGATCAGAGGTAATATGTACTTAACATAGATCTGAAAATATGCAAAATAGAGTTGTATTTGAATCAGATCCATTACCGTATCAGTTTAACCATTGTTACAGATAAATCTCTTAACCGAGTAGGACATGAAAGTATTTATTATGACATTCTAATGAATGTTGAGTGTTTTCTTGTTGACCCCATAGTGAATGATTGGTCAAGAGAGAACTGCTAGTTTTAAATCCTGTAACCAGGTCACATTTAATAGTGTGCATTGTAACCTTTAACATGGTTGGCTCTTAACTGAGCTCACTTTAGAAGAGTGAAATATTTTGGGTTACCGGTCCTAAGTGGTTTTTCCCTTAGCAGGGTTTCCATGTTAAAAATATATGTGTCAATGTGTATGATTGTTGTGGATTGTTAATTTTCTTTACACATTACTTTATCTACATTGATCGGTAATCATTGTATTAATTTACTGCTACTTGGTAAACAACTAGAAGATGAATTATACATTTCACCGAGTTGATTTATAAGTTTGAATTGTTGTTATATATATTGAAGAATTTGGGACTCTAGGATAATTGGGAGACAACTGATTGACCCCCCTCTTAGTTATTATAACTACAAGTCCTTTGTATCTTTCCCTAAGGAAGTGAGCCCTAGTTACTCAAGTTGGAGTAGTGAGCCTAAACATTGTAATTCAAGATTATCTATATTTGTGAGTTTGATTCTCACCATGATTTTTCCCAATGTTGGGTTATCCACATAAATTTTGTGTTCTTGTGTTGATCCTATTTTCTATTTTCTTATCTCTTAAAGGATAATTGCTTGTGGTGATTTGGAGTTTATAAAAACCTAAATTAAAGCTATATTATTATGGTTTATACTAATTCATATTGCCCCTCTCAGTCTTATTGTGTGTTAAAAAATAGGTATCAAAGCCTAGTCCCTTATTGTAAATCTTAACTGCTCAAGGGAGATTTCAAATGGTGTAGCATTTGAGTTTCATGGCTCCAAATTTTGAAGGTAAAAATTATGTGTATTGGAAGGATAGAATGAAGTTCCATTTAGATTCTCTTCCAAAAAGATTATGGGAGTATTGAAAAGGGTTATACCACACCTCAAGGTGAACCACAAACTCTGGATGAGATCAAAGATGACAAAAATAATTTAAAAGCTAGGGTTTCTATTGTTAGTTGTTTGAGTGATGAAGTGTTCAGAAAAGTCATTGGATTGAAGAATGCAAATGAGATTTGGGATAAAATAAGAAGTGTTAATGAAGGAGACCCAAAAGAAAAAGAAGCCAAGATTGTTGTAAATATATGTTTTTTTGGTTGTCAATGATGTCAAACATTGTGGTCCAGAGGTGTTTTCTCTATTTTTTAGTCCAGAGGTATTAGTAGAAGGTATGTTCAAGTATATATAGTGGTTTGATACGTCCAAAAGAAGGAACTTGGTCTAGAAAGTAAGGTATGTATTCATTTCAACAAAAAAGTGGAAGACAAGTATGTATTCAGTGGTACAAAATAGTGGAAGACAAGTATGTATTTTAGAGATCATGAGTATGATTATTGTCAGTGATTTTATGTTATATTATTTGGTCCATAAGTCATTGGTTCTGTAGAAGGGATATACAATTGAAGATGTGATTTGTTCAATTGTATTTTATGAAAGGTTTCTACTCCAAAAATAAAGGTTGGAGATGTGATTTGTGTTGTAAACAAGTTTTGGTGTTTCCTGGTGATCCAAAAATAGTTCTTGGTGATCCAAAAATAATGTTAGCAAGTGTTGTAGTTATGATCAATTTGTGTTTTGTGCCAAAAATGTGTTGTGATGGCTTCTAACGTGGACATATGGAAAGTGATTTGTCATCTAATGTGGAGATTGGATCTCACCATAGCATGTGGAGGTATGGATATAACTAACAAGTATTGTGGTTCTTTGGGCAGTGCGATGCTACATGTTTTAGATTACTGTGGGAGTTGTTTCTTTTATTGTGGATTTGGCATTAAGCTATGTGTAATGTATTTGTGATCCCCTCTTCTGGAGTGGATCATGCTTCATTTTTTGGTTTGGGTATTGCATTTAATGATTTTCTATTTTCTTGATGTGTTCATGTTATGTGTTACCTATGTTTTGGTCCAGATGTTATTGGCATGAACCTTATTGACATTATCATATTTCCACTATCAATTTCTAATGCAAATATTTATTTTTGGATTTGATTTTGTATGTATTTTTAGCATCAAAATTTCATATCACTCTACATGATCCATCATCAAGATGAGAGAGTGTAGGATTTGAATAGAAAGATATTTTGTTATTCAAATCCTACACTCTATCATCCTGATGATGGATTAGAGTGTGTGATCATGATCCAAAATGTTAAGGATAAATAAACATATACAATCGAATATAGAGACAAATATTTTCATGAGCGTTATTGTAATTTTTTGTTGACATGGCCGACTTGTAATTTTCCTTTGGAATGGCTGACCTTGTTGTAATTTTGATGATCTATCTTGTATATAAGTAGAGTGTGTGATTTGGAAAATGCAAGATAGAAGTGGTATGTGCAAGCAAGTGAAGATCTATAATTAGAGTTTTAGAAGAGAAGAGTACATTTTATGAGGTTCTTTTGTGACTATGGTAGAGAAGTGAATGAAGAGGCATTGTGTTACTAAGGTTGATAGAGTTATATAGATCAGCTGTATTATCAGGAGAATTTATCTTTATCTATTATAGAGAGTTTTATGTACCTTTTCCCTAGGATAGTGGGTCTTGGGTGCACAATTGTTTTTGTATCTTGCTACTTTGGTAGTGAGCCTCTAATTGCAAGTTTGAAGCAGTGAGATCCTAAATAATTTTATTGTCATTTGGGCAGTGATCCTATGGTTGCAAGTCCAAAGTAGTGAGATCCTAATTTCATTGTAATCAGGCTATATATCAATGATTTATCTTTGTGGGCAAGTGATCACCATGGTTTTTCCTAGTTTAGGTTTTCCATGTATAAAAATCTTGTTGTTCATGTGTTATTATTTTAGTTCATTATTTACTTAATAAGTTGTGTGGTGGATAACATTGATGGTTCATTATATGAGTAAGAGTTTATTTTTATGTTGATTCACCCCCCTTTCAACATCTTGTGTGTGTTCAACAATTGGTATTAGAGCTAGTTCCTCTTGAATAATATTAACCACTTGAGGCAGATCCAAGATGGTGCAAAACTTACACTTTTGGGCTCCATTATTTGATGGTACAAATTTTCCTTATTTGAAAGACAAGGTGGAAGTGATGGAAATAGGGTAGCAAAAAAATTAGAGGGGGGGAGGGGGGTGAATCAATTGTCCCAAAAATAATGAAACTTTCAAAACTTTAACCTTATTCTCATATTTGATATTTAAACACACAAGCACAGATCCACAACACATAAAGAACACATAAAACCATTATTTTTTTGCATGGAAACCCTGTTAAGGGAAAAAAACATGGTGGGGATGAACCCACAAGATGATATAATCTATTAGAATAATTATACCTTGTTAGGAGTATTACAATGGGAATACACATGCATTCAGGCATACTGCCTAGCGCACACTGCCCAAGAATTAAAAGACTTACTATCCAAGGAAGGCTCACTACCTTACAACCAATTGGATTTACATCCAAAAATCATGAAATGTACAATATCATCTTCATCATGCCTGAATAAGTTCCATTGAATGACAAATATAACTTTATTTTCCACACTACTCAATTTATTCAAAATATTTATACCTTCAGTGGAAATACATATTCACACCTCTTTCTCTCACACATCCATATGAATACAATATTATTACATTTATTTATACATATCATCAAACTTGGAAAACTCAACAAGGTCAGCTCAACATAATTATATATAATCATACTTAATTACAATATTAAATACAGACCAAGAATTTTCAGCTAAGACATAGCACTAACCAAAATCTTCATCCTTAAACATGAAACACCTCTAATAATTACTCCTCAAACATTCAAAACATGCTACAACCATTTGGTCAGCCTAGAATATGAAGAACACTAATACACTAACTGAAATCACCAATTGCAAGCACAATGACCAATGAAAACCAGAAACACAAAAAGAACACGATCTAGAAACTTCCAAAAGCACCATGAATTGAAAGCAAAGAAAAATATTACAATGCATATCAATGCAGATCAAAATACTATCAGTTTGTCACTTCTGAACAACTGAAAAAGAAGTCACAAAATAGATACACATAACTCACACAAATCTTCATGCATAACTCTGAAATTTAAACTGAATCAACTATAGACAATCCAAAAACTCTGGTCTTCAATATACATGATACACCAAACAAATGAACTCATTAAACTTCACTGCAACACTGTCACAAACAAATAAATATGTTGACATCAATGAAAACATATCTCAAACATATCTTAAGCACATATTTTTATATTATTCCAACATGGAGAATATTTTTTTTCTATTAAGATAGTTAAAACAAAATAAAAGTAACATGAGGTATCAATGACTAGAATATTAAATCACAACCCCAATAACATATATAGTCACAAAATTTGGGGAGTGAGATAGAGTTTACTGCGTTTTAAACTATTTACAATATAGAAGACCTGTTGTACAGATCTAAACTACTATGTTCATGAGGTTTACAACAAGAGAAGTACATGTCCAAACTGATCCAACATCTATTCCTTACTCCCATCCATCATTCTAGATGCTAGTGTCCCTTGGGACCCATGAAATTTCATCCTAACTTTCAGACAGGGTAGTCTCCTATTCTTAGTCTGTAGATGGTTCTGTCATAGGCCAATTTTCTTGTTCATATTGATTGGCCGCATTGTTATGTCTGTAATCTAGGATCAGTCTGTTCTAAATTCAAAAGGTTGTTCAGGTCATCTACCTCAAAAGGTGCCAGCAAACTTTGGTGATCTACAATGTACTTTATAGTTTGAACCTCATCCTTGTGAATCATCATGTTGCCTTCTCTCACCAGCATCATAAACTTACTTTTGGGTATGTTTAGCACCAAGGATACCTGTGTCATGATATAAAAGTGTGTGATTTTAACATTAAACTCAGAAGGGTTCCTCCTTTCCATTTGTAAAATCTCTCTATTCTGATCCTTCCAAAGCAACCACAAAATCTCACATGTCAGTGTAAACCAAAAGCAATTAAGTTTGGAGTCAAACATTTCAACATAACCTGCTAGAATTTCACATTAGGTGATACTAGATTTACAATTCCATAAACAAGGAGAACCAAGAAAATTGACTAGACTTTTCGATCATAAACACATTAAAAAAAAAGGTGTTCCAAAGATTCAATAGTATTACACAAGCTTCACATGACAAGGGATAGACCAATCAATGATAGGACTGGACCCACCGCTAGTTTTTTGATAAACACTAACAATCTAAAGCAAAGATTCTTGGGTTCAGCTTTGCCTTTCCAAAAGTACTCAAAGAAAAAATGCCAACTGGAAAAAGGATTAACAAGCCCCCAATACTGAGTCACGCATGTGATGATAGAGGGTTCCTCCTTTAGACTGTGATACATCTATTTAGAGGAAGATTCAGAGAGAAGGGTGTTGGAAACAATTGTTTAATTGTGTGTTGTCCTTGATGTTACACAAATGTCATATCAGTCATTAAATTGAGTCTACCGAGCTAAGAATGTTCAGCAAGGTAGTTTACCGAGTCTACCGAGTTCAGATGGTAAGAAAAGAAATTTACAGAGTCTACCGAGCACTCAGAGTATACTATATCGAGAAGTTAGCTACTGCCGGGCTCACTCGGTCAACAAACGAGATTCAGTCTTTACCGAGTTCAGTCGGTCATCAAAGAATATATGAAGGAAAGTCAGTCTTTATCGAGTTCGCA
>MU227994.1:1221763-1246086 GCA_018584345.1 Thuja plicata | reverse complement strand
ATGTTATTTGTTTTATGCATGTCAATAACTGTGAATGTTTAAAGAACAATATAAGGTTAATTTACCGAGTAACAGCAACATATATTAAGACATCTAAGGGACTTGTGGATTTATTTTTGTGGTAACTAATTCACCCCTCCCCTCTCAATTACTCCATCCATATTTCCAACAAAGGGTACCATCATTCCATTTACTTTTCTTGAGATATGTTGCTGAGTCAATCAATACCGCTTTAATTTCTCCATTAACTTCTTTTTTTATGAGGGTGTATGTTTTATTTTGGGAAACCAGGATACTGAATTTGGAGCTAATGTACTCCCAAGACCCTAAATTCCCATCCACCAATAGATCATGTAACCTTGATATACCTTTCAAGTTCCAAGTTTTGGCAAAGCAGCTTTGAGTGAGGGCCATTGGTTTCCCATTATAGCACAGCCCCCACCAAATTGATCTTTCTATAACAGAAAAGAATGGGGGAACCCCTACAGCCCCCCTCTCTACAAGACCCTTCCTCACTTGTGTCTAGGCCTTCCAGAAGGACTGGAATATTTTGGATCCAAACATTTTCATACTATACTCTCCTACTACCTTGTCACAAATTGGGATATCTTTCCACTGCTTCCCTTTCTTGATGCTGGATCTCTCAATGTTATTTGTAATAAGTATTTTCCATGGTTCGTCACCCCACAGGGCTTTAATAATCCACTTGGATGCCAGGGAAACCCCTTTAACTTTGATATCTTTCATCCCCAACCCCCCATGCTTCCTCTCTTGGAAACACCAATCCCATCTCACATAGTGCCTCTTCCTGTTCCCTTTACCATCAGACCATATGAAGTCTCTCAAAATATTTTCTATCACATTAGTCTATGAATTTGTATGTCGATGCATGGTAGACATGATGAGAAGATAGCACTTTTTGAACCACTTGCATTCTCCCAGCAAGAGAGAGTGTTTGTGTCTTCCAATTTATGTGTTTCCTATTGATTTTATCATAAATCCATTCACACATGTTCCCGAATTTTGGTTCAACTGAGAAATGTATCCCTAGGTATCTTACAATTTTGTTCAGACTAGCCCACTGCCACCCTTTACCCTCTAGCTAGCCAGGAGGCTCATTAGCCCATCCAAGCACTGTGGATTTGTGTGGAGATACTCTAGAACCTGAAGCTTTGCAAAAAAAAGTTGATCCTTTCTACAACATGGTCAAATTTCCTCTTAATCAATCCTAGAAAAATAGTTGTATCATCTGCAAATTGAATATTAATAAGTTCTTCACTGTTCGGGAGAGAGATGCCCTTGATTGATGGGCCCATGTTTTGTGCCCTTAGAATGTAATACATAGCATCAGAAACAATAACAAATAAGGAGGGCGCTATTGGACATCCTTTTCTGATAGATCTCTATAGATCTATTGGGTCCGACAGCTCCCTATTTACATCAATGACCGTGGATGCATCTTTGAATAAAATGTTGATCCATTTGCAATATATTTTAGGAAATCCAAAAGCTCTCAACATACCAAGTAAAAAGTTCCACTTTATTCTATCATATGCTTTTTCAAAATCTAGTAATACCATAACTACCTCCTATCCTTGTGATTTAGCCCAATGCATTTCCTCCTAGCTAGTGACAAGATTCTCGAGAATGTACCTACTCTAAATAAATCCAATCTGTGTGGATGAAATAAACCTGTTCAATAAAGGGGCAATTCTCCTGGCTAGGGTTTTAGCCAAAATTTTATATGAGAGATTTAAAAGGGTGATAGGCCTCCAATTCTTTACTAGAGTCTTATCACCTATCTTAGGGAGGAGCTTAACCATTGCTTTATTAATGTTCAGACCTAGGGAACCTTTCTCAAAAGCCTCCTCATAAAGTCCCAGAAGTTTTGGTCCCACCCAAGCTCTATTCTCCTTATAGAACTTTTTCGGGAGTCCATCAAGTCCTGGAGCTTTACCATTGGAAAAGGAGCCAATTGTTGTAGATATCTCTTCAAGAGATAGAGCTTTGCTAAGATTTGCAACATCCTCTATAGTGAGCTTTTTGGGTATAATATTAAGACACTGCTCAATAGCATTTTGGCTATCAGGGGTGACCTGTGAGGTGAACAATTCTTTGTAGAACTAATGAAATGTATTCCTGATTCTCTTTGGATCATTAGTGAGGGTATCCAACAATTTAATCCCTTTGATCATCTCTCTCTTTTTCTTTTCTCTGATAATATTGAAAAAGTACCCTGAGCCTTTATCACCTTCTTCCATCCAGTTCATTCTGGCCCTAATCTTTTGACCCTGGGTTTTATATCTCTGTATGAGTCTCAAATTTTGCTTTGTGCTGGCTAGATGGGTTTCCAAAATGATATCATTGCCTCTGTCCTACAACTCTTTCTCAATCTCATTCAACCTGCTCTGCCAGAGTGTTTCATCCCTATTCCTTTCTATAGCAAGTTTCTTTCCAATGACTTGAAATATGTTCTTCCAAGCACTTACTAGTTTCTCCCAAAGTGTTACTGATTCATCTAGAGGGTTGCAGAGCTTGGTTAAAAAGGTGACCATTTCAATGGAATTTAGGTTGTCCTCATCTTCTAGTAGTGATATATTGAGTTTAAAAGGCTTCCTGGTCTTTTCATCCTCTCCATCCACTGTATTCTTTTCAAATCTGATGCATGTTTGAATGGGTGAATGATCATATATTGAAGCTGAGAATACCACCACAAGGGAATGTCTATCATCTACTAGAAATGTGAATGAAGATGCATCCCCATAGAATCTATCTTATCTATAGTACACTCTCTGTTTACCCTTTTGGCTATTACACCATGTGAACCAAATATCTTCAAATTGGTCATGCATTTTCTCCATGGGGTCGACAAGATTGAAATTCCTTTTAAAGTTAATCTAGAAGAACAATTCATTCCCTTTCCATCCTTGTGACACACCTCCGATCTTATCAACCTTGTGTTCACCATGTTAAAGTCCCCCACAAAGACCCAAGGTTGTTTAGGTAAGTTCATGTAGCACCACTCCCAAAGACCTGCCCTCTCTCTGTAGCAGTTGGAAGCATATATATTACAGATCCCAAACACTTCTACACTGCATTTGAAGTTTACCCAGATGACTCTTTGACAGGGGGAGCATCCATGAATTTCTATATAATCTTCCCATTTGGGGTTGATAAGGATAGTCACACCCCCCTTGCCTCTCTCATGGTTGGAGTGGAATCCGATTGCTTTATCCCATAGAAATTTTAGAATAGTGTGGGCTTGAAAGCCTACCACTTTGATCTCTTGTAGACAAATGACATCTTTATGATCCAGTTGGTTACACCACCTTCTCATAGTATACTTCCTAATTGGCATCTCTAGTCCCTGAACATTCCAACTATGGATGTACATCATGGGTAACTACTTAGAAGGAGGTTTTGTGCTTTTGCACATCCTATTGAAACAATCTAGAAGAGTTTTTTTACGTCTGATATTTCCAGACAGAGAGTTCCTTTCTCCTATTTTTCTCTTCTTTCTAATCATGTCGGTGAATTTATCTTCTTTATTGAAAGCAACAATTTGCAAAGACTCAGGGGAGACAACATATTCCACAGAGGGGGACTATTTGTCCTTAATATCTTTCTTATTCTTCTCAGATTTTTCATTGATTGATACAATAGCTAGTTGTTGGGAATTCAATTTGGTGGGGGTTGTATCACAAATGAAGGTATCGAATGTAACATCCATTAATGGGTGGGCATCTAGGGAAGCACGATTCTTATCCACTGAGAGATCTTGAGCATATAACACTTCAAATTATTCATCAAATAATGGGTTTGCAAGAGTGACAAATTTATTACTACTCAAAGCTCCTTTGAGACCAAAATGGTTATCCGTTGTGCTATTGTTTTGTTCTTTGGTTATGACCTTGTCTGAATTAGAAACCTACTTGTTATGTTTCTCCTGGTTATTCTTCCCTATTTTACTTCCATCCGAAGCTTTACCGCTACCATTGTCACATTTGTTATTCATTGGATTAATAACTAGGTTAGGTTTATCTCTCTAAACAGACTTAAGGGACAGATAGTCTCTCTTAGAATGACGATTGCACTTGCAATGGAAGCATGCACTAAGGTTACCTAGCAAAGAAATTTCCCAACAGAATTTCTCTCGTTTGAGGTCGAGGAAAATACACTCTGGGAAGTCAATCTTTGGTGCTAACACAACAAGGTTTCTAGCATTAAGATGTGGAAGGGTGACACGGGCTTGATCGACCTATAGAACCGAGCCAAGAGGTTTCAAAATCTAGGCAATGAATGGCAAAAATTCAACATTCAAGTTTTTAATTTCAACCCAGTTGGGCGAGGACTTGGCTACAACTTTCTCAAAATTGCCTTTCGGCAACCAGGGATACACCCTAAACAATGAGCGACCCACATTCCAGAATTTCTTGTCCAAAACCTTTTCTTGCATAGTGTATTTTTAAGAAAAATGACGAACATACCTTTTTGAATCATTCTACAATATGTGACATGGATACCAAGTTTTTTTCCCCAAATCGAGGCCAACCATTCATAAAAAAACTTTTGAGAGGGCATTGCATCTTTATCTAAACAAACAAAGAATATAGCAATACTTTTAAGTCTATTCTACTCAAATTTAATAGCACTAACCATTTCTTTGTTAAGTGAAAGAGAGAGATTTTTCAAGCTGAGAGGAGGAGACCTACCATTTTCTCCTAAGCCACCACTAGATTTGGCATCTCCTCTGTCAGTTCATCTACCTCCATTGGATGGGGCCTGTCCCACATCTCCATTGTTTGTTTCCACCACCTTTCTGTTAAAAACCCCATTAAAGACTACATTTTTAGATAATGGTGAGGGCTTGTCTGTCACCACCTATTTATAAGAGAGTTTATCATTTAGATTATTGATACTGCCCTCGACTGTGGATTTAATGTTTCTATCATTAATGGTACCCTCAGCTTCAACCATAATGACCTTTGTATCAATATGAGAGGATCCTCAATCATGCTTCGACCCCCCATCAAACACGTGACTCTAATCAAGGGCAAGAAAACCCCCAAACACAACGGTGAAGGAACAAGGGCACAATAAAAGCACTACACATACACACAAAGAAATAAAAGCCACAACATGAAAATACCATAAAGAACACACCAAATAACTTAGGCAAAAAACACAAGGACACGGGGAAACTCAAGAACATGAGGAAATCATGAGGATGTCATCCCTGAAGAAAACACCAGGTTGCAAAGCCATCTATGATTCAAAACATTTTTGACATGGAGAATATTTGGAAACTTTTTAGAATGATATTTGGGAGGTTATTCAAACTAGTTTCAATGCACCTCCTAGAAGACCTTTGACTATTGGTGAAGAAAAATAAAAGCAATCTAATGTGAAAGGAAGAGAAATTATTTTTAATAGTTTATGTGACATACCATTTGGAAAGGTGAAAGATATAAAAGGAGATAAAGAGATATGGGATAAGTTGGTTTTGGTATATCAAGAAGATTAAAATACAAAATAGGAAAGACTAGTGAACCTAAAACAAAAGTATGAGTTCTTAATAAAGGCAGAAGATAAGAGTGTTGAAAGCTAAATATACAAAGTCATAGATGTTGCTGATAGAATCAGAGCTACTAGCGGACATCTAGAAGACAAATATGTTATACTTAAGATATTATTAACCCTACCAAAGGAGTTAATACCAATGGAATGTTCAATAAGGGTAATAAATGATCTAAGTCAGTATTCATTTGATTAACTTATTAGTTCACTTTATGTATTTGAGATTGCAGAAGTTGAAAGGGAAAAGAGAGATACTACATTCAAAGTTGTTGAAGAAGTTGAACTAGAGACAAGAAAGATGTTAAATGAAGCTGAAGCATTTCTTTCAATAAAATTTTGGTGAGGAACTTGTAAATACAAAGGCACGTTACCTCTTAAGTGCTTTAATTATGGGAGAATAAGACATTTTACTAATGATTGCAAGTATAAGGAATATTACAGTTAATTGGAGGATGATGATAGAAAAGACAATCAAAAGAAAGGTGATTTCAAGAAAAGAACAAATTTTAAAGGAAAGAGTAAAAAAAGTTTATGTTCCATTTAGGAACACTTCTTAGAAGTTGAATATGTTGGTGAAACTATTGAGGAATCTCTGTTTCTAGATATTTCACAAAAGAAGGAGGTAAAGAAAGAGGAGACTATATTGCATGCTAGAGTTGTTGCAGATGCATGGATTGTATATTCCAGATGTTCAAACCATATTACATGTGACAAGAAAAGATTTATTAAGTTGGAATAATATGGTGGATGAGCAATCAAATTTGCAGGATAAGGAAGTGCATAAATAAAAGGTATTGGAACCATTTCAATTTATGGTAAGCATAGAAATGATGATGTTTATTATGTTGATGGTCTGAA
Source organism: Thuja plicata (assembly GCA_018584345.1). Taxonomy (NCBI): domain Eukaryota; kingdom Viridiplantae; phylum Streptophyta; class Pinopsida; order Cupressales; family Cupressaceae; genus Thuja; species Thuja plicata. The sequence continues at coordinate 1,239,651 of MU227994.1, read as the reverse complement.
ACATAATTTTAAATTTTTATTCAAATGTGTAAGAAAGGTTATGAAGTTATTTTAAAAATTAATAACATGACCATTAATTTTTAAAATAACACATTTGAATAACACAACCATTAATTTTTAAAATAACTTCATAACCTTTCTTACACATTTGAATAACACTTAAAAAATTATGTTTCAGACCATCAACATAATAAACATCATCAGTTCTATGCTTACCATCAATTGAAATTTTTCCAATACCTTTGATTTGTGCACTTCATTAGTTATGTGTTATTTTAAACATAACTTAAAAATTGGCTCAAACGTGCATATGAAGGATTAAACCAACATCCCAAACCTATTTTTGAACCTATTTTACCGTTGGAGGATTTGGGAGGTCGAAAACAATAAATAGCAACTTTTATTGCAAAGTTGCTTTTTGCAACTTTACATCTTTTTGAGAAAAATTTTCCCCCAATAGATTTCATCCATCCTAAGAGATCTAATAGGTTCAAAATGAACCCAAAAGACATTATACTACCCAAAAAGACATCCTAGACTCAACTTTGATCCTTTGACCAAGTTTGACAAAGTGGCTTATATGAGTTGCCTACTTGTCAACTGGTCTTACAAATGGATCTTATTACAAATAAATGGTCCAAAGGACCCAAATTAAACTTAAAAGAACCTAGGACATCTTTTGACATCCGAGGAAAGTGAGAGATCCTTCTAGTGTGCTCCTGCACCATACTCCCCTTGTTGATTTGAACTCAAGTTCCTGCTTGAGATTAGTTGATCCAAAGTAACTCCATGTTTGGAAATGGTTTGTTTATCCATCCAAGTGGCATCAATGTTTGGAAGACCCTTCCATTTGACCAAATATTGCATCTATGTATTCCTTTCGGTCTTCTTTACTACCTTGGTTTCAAGAATTTTATCTAATTGAATAGGTTGGCTAGGAGCAAGATCCTTGAGCCAATCATCCTATATGTCATCATTCTCTTGTTCTAAACTTGCAATACCTGCATCACCCTTGAAAGGAGTGAGTTCAAAAATATTAAAAGTGGGAGAGTTGACTAGTTTTGGGGGCAGGTTTATCTCATTAGCATTTTCAACAAACTTATGCAGAATGGTGCACAAACCAAATTTATTCATATGTGACTAGTGTATTTGCCCTTAGGAAATCTTTATTTTCTGATATATGCCCATACTTGATCCCCAACCTAGAAATGAACTTCCCTTCTCTTCTTATTTGCACATGTTTTGTATTTCTTAGTGGCTTGTTGTGGGTTTTCTTTTTCCTACTCTTGTACTTTATTTATCAATTCTGCTAACTCTTCTCCTTGAGAACTGATTATGGTGTCTTGAGGGATATATCTAAGCTCCATTACCCCTCTTGGATGCATCCCATATATGAGCTAAAAGGGTGTCTTTCCATTTGATCTGTTAATGGAATCGTTGAAGGCATATTCTTCTTGAGGGAGGATTGTATCTAATGTCTACCTATACTACTTTGTAAGACACCTTAGGAGGTTACCAAGTGACCTATTAACAAATCTTGTCTGGCCTCTATTTGGGGATGGTAGGAAAAGATGAAGGATAAATTTCTCTCCAATTTTCTCCAAAGTGTTCGCCAAAAATGTCCTTGAAACTTTGCATCTTTGTCTGATATGACTATAAGGGTTAAGCCATGTATTCTGACAACTTCTTTAAAGAAGAGATTTTATGTATGAAGCATCATGTGTGATTTTGCATGGTATGAAGTGGTCCATCTTTCTCAATCTTTCTACCACCACAAAGACATTTTCATATCCCTTCTTGGTCCTAGGGAGACCCATCACAAAATCCATAGAAATTATTTCCCAAGGTCTTGTTGGGATAGGAAGAGGTTAGTAAAGGCCTTGGTTAGTAAAAACCTCATAAGATTCTCCAAAATTTGCATCACTTGTATAAAGTCTCTTCAAGGCATCAATGCCATTGCTCTGAAGTTGGATTTCTTGCACCAAACTAATCCTCCTGCTCAAAACATCTACCAATTTATTGGCTTGACCTTTCTTGTGTTTGATGGTGAATGAGAAATCATGCGGTTGTTTAATCCATTTCATGTGTCAGTAATTGATTTTTTCTTGGGAATTCAAGAAGCTGAGTGCATGGTTGTCTATATACACCACAGATTCCTTTGGTAGGAGATAATGTCTCCATTTCATAAGTGCTTGGACCATTACATAAAGCTCTAGGTCATATGTTGAGTACTTTTTCTTAGCATCATTGATTATTTCTAAAAAATGTTCCACTCCCTACCTTCTTGGCTCAAAACAACACCAATTTCCAAGTTGCTAGCATCAGTCTCTACTATAAAAAATTTATTGACATCTGGAAGAACAAGAATGGGGTATTGTGCTACTCTAGCTTTGAGATATTCAAATGCTATATTTTCTTCATCTATCCAAGTAAATCTGATCTTCTTTCTCCCTTTGATTGTGTCTACAAGTGGTGCACAAACATGACTAAATTTTTTAATAAAATTCCTATAGAATGTAGCTAATCCATGAAAACTCTTTACATCACCTTGAGGTTTTGGAGGTGGACAATTCACAATTTCTTCCACTTCGGAGGGGTCCATCTTCAATGCCCCTTTGGAGATGATGAAGTTTAGAAAAATGAATTCCTCCTCCATGAATACACACTTCTCCAAGTTGATTAAAAACTTGTGCTCATGAAGTCTTATTAGTATCTGATCCAAATTATTTAGGTATTCTTATTTTTTGATGTTATAGACCAAAATATCATCAATATAAACAACAATAAACTTACCATTGAAGTCTTAACAAATTTCATTCATAAGCCTCATGAAAGTGATTGGGTAATTTTTAAGGCCAAATGGCATGAAAATCCATTCATATAACCCTTCCATGGTCTTCAATGCAATTTTCCATTCATCTCTAAGTCTAATTCTAATTTGGTGATAGCCAAACTTTAGTTGAATCTTTGAAAAGTAATAAGCATTCCCTAATTGGTCTAAAAGGTCCTCAATTCTTGGTATGCAAAATATGTATGTTATTGTTATCTTGTTTATGTCCCTTATATCTATGCAAAGTATCTATATTCCATCCTTTTTAGGAGCCAATATTGATGGAACTTCACATGGGCTTAACTCTTTTGAATGAGGCCTTTGTATAGAAAATCACTCACTTGTTTGGAAATATTTGCATTTTGTGTCGGCGTCATCTTATAGGCTTCTTTGTTGGGAAAGGAAGAACCATGTATGAATTCAATTTGATGACTAGTGTCCCTTAAGGGTGGGAGGGTTGGGGGAAAATCATTTACAACTAGCTCATGGTAGGTGTCCAACAATTTTTGAACTTCTTTAGGAATCTTCTTATCTTTTTCTGCAACTACTTCATCTTTGGGTTTTATAATCAATGCATACCCTACCTCATCTGATTCCTTGAAATTTTTAATCATTTCATTTTCAATAATGAATATGAAAGTGGGTTCCTTTCCTACCTTTTGATTTGGTAGAGGGTTCATGGTATAAGAGACACCATCCTTGACAAGTTTGTAAGTGTTTTTCCTCCCATTGTGAGTGACCTCAACATAATATTTCCATGGTCTTCCTAGTAGTAGATGGAATGCATCCATCTCTACAATTTCACATAGGAATTTATCCTTATAGTCTCCTATAGAAAAATCTACCCATGCTTGTTCTTTTACTAAGGTTTGTTTTCCCCTTTGTGAGCCATGATACCTGATAAGGATAGGGGTGAGAATTTGTAGTTAATTTTAACTTCTTCACCATTTCAGTAGACACTAAATTCTTTGTTGAACCAGAGTCTATGAGAAGTTTACATACCTTTCCTTGGAATTTGCAGATTTTTTTGAATAGATTCTTTCTTTGGGGTGGCTCTTGGCTTGGAGGTACTTGCAATAGTGCTTGCCTCATCATCATACATACTCCTTCCTTAGGATAAAGTTTCTTTGATGGTGAATTGACACTTTTTTTGTCATCTTGGATCAATTGGGTCCTTCTCTCCCCTTGGTTATTGGACCCTATCCTTTTAGGACATCTGCTAGCATGGTGCCCCATTTGATTGTAGTTGAAGAACCTTAAGTGTCCACCATTTCTTCCACCAAATATTCCTCTTCCAAAAGGTCTTCTACCTCAATAGTTCCACCTTGAACTTGATTCTCCTTGTTCAAAATTGCTTTGGTCTCCTTGTTGCCTAGGTTTTAATCCCCTTAGGAAAATTCCTTGAGAGCTTCCTTGAGAGTTTCCTCTTCTCCCTCTGAAATTATTTCCTCTACCCCTAGAATTTTGATCTTGTCTGATCTTGTGTTTCTCTTCCACTTTGAGTGCCAACTGAAAGCATTTGTGTACTATGTTGGGGAATAGGAGTTTCAACTCTTCTTTAATATTCCACTTGAGACAATTTAGATATCTTTCCACCCTTTCACTCTCATCCTCCACCTTTTTTGATTTGATGCTCAATCTCTAAAATTCTTCAGTGTATGTAGACACATCATTGTCTTTTTGTCTAAGGTTCTGTCTTCTCTTATGTAATTTGTACCTCATAATATTCAGGTACATATGATCCTTTTATCTATGAGATCATCTTCTTCCAAGAGGTTATCATTCCTATTCCTTCATTCAATCTTTTCCCTTGTACACAATTCCACCATGTTAGGGCTCCTCCCTTCAACTTTGATTTTGCAACCTTCACCATTTTATTGTCAACAATGTCTTCATAGTCAAAGAAACTAGTTAGGGACTCAATCTAGTCCATCACTCCATCAACATCTATCTTCCCATTGAAAATAGGAAGATCTAAATTTTGGTCCATGGTTCTCCTCTCCACAGACTTCAAGGCATTAACTAGGTATGTATGTTTTGCAAGAATCTACCACTTCTTCTTCCTGCTCATGGGAGTCTCTCTTCTCCCTCTTGTGCTCTCTCTAATCTACCAGGTACTTCTCTTTCTAGTCTTCCCTCCAATCTCTCTATCAACTATCTTAGTTGATGGTTCTCTTCCATATTTTCTTGCACCATTTTTGAAAATTCTGCATTTGTCAGCTTTGGAGGCATTATCCTAGCATCGCCCTCTAATTCTTCTACTGACATATACAATGTTCTTTCCCCAAAAGACTCCTCCTAAGTTCTGATACCACTTGATGTAGAGGTGACAAGGAAACAAGGTGAAAATAACCCTAAAGACACTTCTCCTCCAAAAGACCAAATTCCTATATCCAGTACAAGGGAATCCAACAACAATCTAGGAATCCAAGGCCATTCAATTTAAGTTTCTCTAATTCTTTATGAAAAACAAATAAATTCACTAACCAACACTATTATGTAGTGTTTCTCTTATATGATAAGGGTCCAATGATCCATTTAGCCTCTTACTCACTCTAATGTGCATAAATGAACCCTTTTCTTCTACGGAGTGGAAAGGGTTTAAAAATTCATGAAATCTCCCAACTTGATCAATTGAACTAACCCAAAATCCCTTATAACCCCTAAGTCACTTCTAGGCCTTATAGGCCAATCCTGGCTAGTAACCCTATACTAGAGGGTTTCAAAGGATAAGTTTTATAACTTCCAAAGCATTGGGGAAAAAAATTCTAGTTTCATCCACCCTTTTGGAAGATACTATAATCCCCAAGGTCATAGATTCCAACTCTTTGATATGATCTCTAAACCCTTATCAAACCTATGAGACTTAATAGGCCTAACTAGACTCCTAATGTGAGGAATTCTTCACCAGTCGATCCACAGGGAAAGGAAAATGCTTGGAAAAAGTTTAGGGATTTCTAAACACACATAATCTACCATCAAATCAGATCATCCACTCCATTAGTTTTTTCACATTCTTAATCTCTTAAAAAAGTGACCAAGCACATGGGCATGCTTGGCCTAGGGATTTGGTGTAAAAATAGGTCCTGACACCTTCCAACCTCCAACCAATAGATTTATAAAGTAAATTTACCTAACTTGCAATCCCCAAATGTTCATTGAGATCTAATGGTGGAATTTCAAGTTAGGGCCATTTTTGTACTCAACCCTTATTATGTAGCCTACACGGGTGCCTGAAATATTTTTGCTTATAAATCCCTTGAATGGATTCATCAGGGTCTCAAACCAACTTTATTGCAGAGTGAATTCATGGATCTTTCTAACCATGTCAAATACTTGATCCTTCCAATCAGATATAACAATCAACATAACAAAAACATACACAGAAGGTACAGGAGACAAGAAATGTCTTATTATTCAAAAACACCAAAGTTCAACATATAATTCCTCCTCATTTGAAATTGGTTCAAAAATCTATATGAAGGCTTCAACAAACATACCCAACCGATTTTTTTTCCTATTTGACCATTGGAGGAGTTGGGAGGTCGAAAACAAGAAACATATCCTAGACTCAAAAACACATCCTAGACTCAATTTTGATCCTTCAACCAAGTTTGACTAAGTGGCTTATCAGAGTTGCCTACTTGTCAACTGGTCTTACAAATGGATCTTATTACAAAGAAATGGTCCAAAGGACCCAAACCAGACTTAAAATCACCTAGGACATCTTGTCAAATCTGAGGAAACTGAGAGATCCTTCTAGGGTGCTCCTGCACCATAAATCACAAGTATTGGTTAGGATACATTATGTTTCCACCTATCATACAGTTGGTTCTATAGCCATTCTTATACAAGCTGGACCCAAACTCTTGGATGTATGCTTTTCCATAATTGATACCTCATGTAATTTTTATGTGAAGTTTTTTCACCCTTGGCTCCCTTCCATGAGAGAAGTCCCTTCAATTTAATATATAAGTGTTTAAAGTTTTTAGTTGAATGCAATGTGTTTATTATTAACTTAGTGGATTTAAACCTTTGTCCCAATAAACTGATTTTTATCTTATTTTCCCTTGGCTTTGTCCCACTGACCCACCTAAGCCTTTCAAGCCTTTGTGGTCCTATCCTAAAAGAAGTTAAAAGCTAGTAATATTTCCCAATTATCTATTTCTAGTTCCCTAGGTCCCATTCTAGTGTTTATGCTACATTTCGACCTCTAAAATTTATACAGAACCATGCAAAAAATATCCAATGCAACCTATACCTCATTCTCACACTTTGAATATTGTTTCTTTCTGTTAGAATAACTGAGAGGTGGGGGGGGGGGTGAATCAGTGGCCTCAAAATTAATCCAATAAATCAACCCAAAAATTTATACCACAAATATAAAACTCTAGTTATCTTCAGTCCTACAAGATGTATGCCCTTAAATAATCTTATCAAATAATTACTACTTGGAGTATATTGTTTATCCTTTTTCTTAAGCTTTACCGAATACGAGTCTAGTCTTTATCAAAATATAGTAAATAACTTAGTGTTTACCGATCAATCCTATTTTAGTAATGTGTAAAGAAAAACATCAAAGCAATGAACCATATACACATTTGACACATGGTTTTTTAGCATGGAAACCCTGTTAGGGGAAAAACCACTTGGGACTGGTAACCCAAAATTTTCACTCTTCTGAAGTGAGCTCGGTGAAGAGCCAACCCTGTTAAAGGTTACAAACACATTGTTAAGTGCGACCTTGTTAGATTATTTAAATTTGATAGTTTTTCAATTGATATCTGGCATTCGCTATGCTATCTTCATGAGAAACTTTGTGATACTCCTTGGGATGTATCACAATATGTAAAGGATAGTTAAATCCCACTTTGTTAAGAGATTTTTTGAATCAATGGTTAAACTGAAACAGAATATTATATGTTCATAAATACAACTTAATCTTGTAGATGTTCAGATCTATTGTAAGCTCATAATACCTTTCTGATCAATGTTCTCTTATGTTCCTTTGCTCCACTTCTTTCTGCTTGGTGAATGTTGTTGCTTCTCTATTGCTTGATGTCTATAGATTTCTTAGCTCTATCTTATAGCTTGTTTGATTAGATCTATATGAAGACTTATTTATTCATTAGAATTCTCTTCAACATTCCTCTCTTTTTTCATAATGATTATCTTGTCTCTTTTATAGACATGATTTCACCATTTATAATTCCTTGTCTTTATTTTTCTTGACGTGATCCACAAATCTTTCCATTTTTTCTTTAAAGATTTACTTTAGTTGTATCCCGAAGATTTCTCCTTGACAACTGGAATAAAACTAGCTTTAAATATCTAGTTTATCTTTAGCTTTTAACTGGTCGATGAAAACAATGTAATCAATCAGTTAACTCTATATTTAGCTCCTGCCAGCTAAGTCTTTTGTGATTTCTAAACTTTAGTTCCGATCGGTGTTTAACTCCTTATTTTCTCAGTCTTGACTTGAGTTGTCCTCAAGAATCTCTATCTGTTGGAGTTGTCTGTCCATTGGGAAACACTATGACTTTTAGTTCAACTTTGGTATCACTTTGGTTTTTCTCGGTAATTCTTTCTTGGGTTACACTGTGAGTCTTCTTGGGGTTCTCTATCTGTCAGTGTGCACTGTCTGTCGGTGTTTGTTGTTACTTGGTGTATACTTAACTTTTATGCATTACTGATAACATAACCTTTATCTCTTTGGTTCTTTGAATTATTTGACAATATGTATATGACCAATCAGATTATATCAAGTTGACTTATTTAATGTCTTACATTAACTTTCTATAGCTCGATGATCATCAACTTAACATATTCAAACATTCAATCAGTTATAGTTCATCAAACTCCCCCTTTGGCATTGATGGCAATATACTACATACTAATAATACAATATGAAATATATTAGTTGCAGTTCATCAATCTCTACCAAAATCATTGTTCTATAACCAATTCAAATGTCCGACTCTTGGTAAGCTCTTCTAGCTTAGATTTGATTCTTGTAGAGTACTTTCTTCATTATGTATTCCCTTCACTAGATAGAAGTAGCAACTTCTGATTTTGTCTCTCCCTTTTTTGTAGAATCTCTTCTCCCTTTTCTGGATAGATATGCAGTGTTAACTTTTCAATTCTCTCCCTTAGATGGATGTTTCTTTGAATCTTTGTCTAAGTTTTCTCTCCCTTTGACTGTTCCTCTTCTTGATGGATGTTTATGATAGAGATTTCATATCTCTTTTCCCTTTGACAACAATATATTTCATTAAATACTTCTCTCCATATTCGTTAGGTACATATTTCCCTTTGAATACTTCTGATAGATATTTCATATGGATATAATCTCTCCCTTAAGTTATCTCTCCCATTGACAAAAATGCCAAACTAAATCTCTCTCTTCTATAATATATTTCTTAAATTTCCTCTCCATTAGCAATACAATAACTCTAGTGTTCGGTGCAGATAAGTACCTTGTTGTGTACTGATATATCTTTGTAGTCCATCTCTTTGCTTGCATCAACATGAGTGATCTTCTAATTATGTGTAGGCTGATGCAGCCTCCCAGTCAGCTTAGTGACCAATAGACAAGGGTCGAACCCCTAGTCTCTTTGTCAGGTATTCAAATGTATCCTTAGGCAATGGATTTATGAATATGTCTGCTAATTGTTCCTTGGATTGAACATATTCCAGTATCACCTCTTTCTCTTGCACTTGTTCTCTTAAGTAATGATACTTGATAGAAATATGCTTTGTCGTAGCATGCATGTCAGGGTTCTTTGATATGTTTATTGTACTAGTATTATTGTAATAGATAATTACTGGTTCAAGGATTTTCATATTCATACGTTCCAGTAATTTATTGATCCATGTAATGTTAGAGCAATTTGCAGCATCAACCACATATTTTTCTTCTGCAGTAGATTGTGAGATGCATCCTTGCTTCTTGCGTATCCATGTGACAAGTCTATCACCCATGAAGAATGCTCCTCCTATTGTGCTCTTTCTATCATCTATGTTTCCAACCCAATCAACATCTGTATAGACTTGAAGCTCAAATTTTCCTTCTCTTTTATACCATAAGTCATAGTCTTTGGTATTCTTTAGATATATTATAATTCTTTTGACACCAGTCATGTGTGATTCCTTGGGATTAGCAGATAATCTTGCAACTATTCCAACTGCATGTGCTATACCTAGTCTAGTATGTACAACATACATGAGTTTTCCAATCATTGATCTATATAAAGTTTGATTTACCTTGGTTGGCTTGTCTTCCTTTGTCATCTTGCATCCAATTGCCATAGGTGTCCCAACTATCTTGGAGTCCTCCATCTTGAATAGCTTGAGAACTTCCTTGATGTATTTGGATTGTGTAATGTTTATGCCTGCATCTTGTTGAAGAATATGTAGACCAAGAAAGAACTTGATGTTAGTAATAACTGAGGGGGGGGGGGGGGGGGTGAATCGGTGGCTTCCAAAATTTTTTCCTTAAACTTAACCACCAATCAATAAACCTCAGATTATTAAGTCCCTACAAGATGCATACCATGAAATAATTATAATAATTAACCGTCTATCAGTTTTCCTTTTCTGACCTTATTCTCCTTGATTAGTGATAAGTAGTAAAAACTATTTACTGACACTCAGTAAATATGCAGAGTATATCTATCAATCCAGAAAAACATATGTGAAATGTAAAATAGTAAAGTAATAAACCATACATAGATAACACATGGATTTAACGTGGAAACCTTGTTAAGGGAAAAAACCACTGGGACCGGTACCCCAAATTTTTACTCTTCTGAAGTGAGCCCTGTTAGGAGCCAACCCTATTAAAGGTTACAAACACACTGTTAGGTGTGACCTTGTTAGAGGATTTTATACATAGAGGTTGTCACTTAGTATCGGGCATCTATTTTTCTACCATCCTTGAATCAACCTCCTTCTTAGACTGTCAATAGGCTTTAGTAAAATCTAGTGCTACTTTCATGAATCAACCTTTTTGGCACTCCTTGGGATGTACCTCATTATATAGAAGAGTGTTAAGTCCTACTCTATTAAGAGACTTGATACTTCAATGGTTAAACTGAAACACAATGACCTGTTTCTAATGCAACTTAAATTGCAGATTTTTAGATCTATATAAGTAAATTACCTCTCTGATCAATTTATCAATTCACTTCTTTGTGCTCCACACTTTCTTCTCTATGGTGCTGTGCTTCACTATTTGTCGGTGTCTGTAGAATTATTTAGCCCTCCTTCAGCTTGATTGATCAAGACTATATGAAGTTATCCTTCATCAGTTTCTCTTTATCATCCTCTTTCTATTCACTCCCCCTTTTTTGTGATACAGAAATGAATAAAGCTTGTCTCTTATATAGACATGATATTCACCGTTTCTTGATTCTTGATTCTTGGCGTGAAAAACAATCCAACCAATCTGATTTAAAGCTTAACTCCTGATTTATCTCGTAGTTATCTTCTTCCCAACTGTACAAATCTTCTTTAAATCAATCACTTGAATCTGGTCAAATAAAATAACGAAAACAACCAGTTAAGTCTATCTTTAGCTCTTGCCAACTAGATATTTTTTCATTTTCTGAACTCTCTATTCTGTTGGTCAACTCTGTAGTTAGTCATCGGTGACAACTACTAAATCTGTTAGTGTGACTCCATTTAGCTTTGGGATCTCCTTCTATCGAGCATCATTGGATTTTACTCATCCGACAATTCTATTTTCAACTCGTTAGGCATCCTATGATTCTGCTTTGTCAAGAAACACTGTCTTCTACTTCATCAGTTATTACTATGACTTTGGTTCTTTGCCTTTACCGATGGTGTGCACTCCGTTGATGTTATCTATCACTTTAGTAAATACTTGAGTTTTATGCATTTTTGAAGGCATAATATTTGTTCCATTGATTCTTTGAAGTCTTTGGCATTATATACATGATCGTAAAGATGATATCAAGTTGACATCAATGACAATACAAACCATTAACTGATGTAATATCTTGCATTATCTTCAACATAACATTATCAAACATTCAATCAGTTATATGTCATCAATCTCTCCCTTTGTCATTGATGGAAACAAACTTATATTATCATACTATAATATTTCTAATATAATATGAAATACATTTTATTGAGATTTATCAAACTACCAATCTTTGATTGATAACCGATAAAAATGTCTGATCGCCAGTAAGCTTTGTTTTAGCTTAGATTTGAGTCTTCAAGCTTTCTTTGTGTTTCTTGTTCTAATGTGTTGCGTCCTTTCCTTGTGTCAATATCTCTCTTTTGATTGTTCTTCTTCTGTGATGTCTTTGTCTCTTGTCAGCAACTCTCCCTATGGATATAATCTCTCCCTGTTGGAGTAATCTGATAATGGATTATCTTTTTTTTTTTTTTGAAGACTATGATAATATGGAAACTTTCTCTCCCTTTGACAATAATGCCAAATAAGTATTTTACAAATATCTGACATTCATGTCAAATAATCATTTTCTTCTATCCATAATATATTCCTTGAATCTCCCTTATCCATCAGTAATACAACAATATGCTCTGATGCTCAGTTCTGATATATACCTTTCTATATATAGATGTAGCTTTGAAGTTCATCTTTTTCTTGCATCAACATGAATGATATTCTGATAATATATAGGCTGAGGTAGCCTTCAGTCTTTTACTGACTGGTAGACAAGGGTCTCACCCCTAGCCTCTTCCTCAAGTACTCAAACATTTCCTTGGGCAGTGGCTTGGTGAAGATATCACCTAATTGTTCTTTTGATTGCACATACTCAAGTATCACCTCTTTTTCTTGAACTTGTTCTCTTAAATAATGATACTTGATTGCAATGTGTTTAGTCTTGAAATGCATGACTGGATCCTTGGAAATGTTTATTGCATTGGTGTTATTACAATAGATAATCACTAGTTCTGAGATCTTCATATGCATACCTTCCAACAACTATTTGATCCATGCAATATTTGAGCAGTTTGCAGCAGCAACAACATATTCTGCTTCTGCAGTAGACTGAGAGATGCATCCTTTCTTTTTGCTTATCCATGTGACAAGTCTATCACCCATAAAGAATGTTCCTCTAGTTGTGCTCTTCCGGTCATCAAGATTTCCAGTCCAATCAGCGTTGGTAAACACCTTAAGTTCAAATTTGCCTTCTCTTCTATACCATAAGACAAATTCCTCAGTATTCTTCAGATATCTTAAAATTATTTTTATAGTAGTCATATGTGATTCCCTGGGGTTAGCAACAATTCCTACTACATGTGCAATATCTGGTCTAGTGTCTACAACATACATGAGTTTTCCAATCATTGATCTATACAAAGTCTAATTTACCTTTGTTGTCTTGTCTTCCTTTGTTAACTTACATCCAGTAGTCATCGGTGTTCCAACTAGTTTTCAATCTTCCATCTTGAATATTTTCAAGACTTCTTTGATGTATTTGGACTGTGTAATGAAAATACCTTCACTTTGTTGAATGATCTGTAGACTAAGAAATAACTTGATTTCTCCAAACATAGACATCTTGAATTCTTTACTCATCTCATCAGCAAATGATTTGCATAGCATATCATTGCCTCCAAATATGATGTCATCAACAAATATGTCAGCAATCAAAGTGTTAGCATCAATATCTTCTTTCAAATAAAGATTACTATTTTTGCTAGTCCTTATGAATCCAATACTTATTAGATAGGAATGAAGTCGTTCATACTAGGCTCTAGGAGCTTTTTTTAATCCATACAAGGCTTTGTGAAGTCTACATACCATGTTCCTCTTGTTTGGATCTACAAACCCCTCTGGTTGCTCAATGTATACCTCTTCTTCAAGTATTCCAATTAGGAATGCTGACTTGACATCCATTTGATATACTTTGAATCCTTTGTATGTAGCATAAGCAAGTATTATTCTTAATCCTTCTAGCCTAGCAATGGGTGCAAAGTTTTCTCCATAGTATATACCTTATTCTTGTGCATACCCCTTGCATACTATTCTTTCTTTGTTCCTTATGACTTCTCCATTCTCATTCAACTTATTCCTGAATATCCATTTTGTACCAATGACATTCTTGTCATCTGGTCTTGGCACAAGTGGTCATGTTTTGTTCTTCTCAATCTGCTCAATCTCATCATTCATAGCACTTATCCATTCTTCATTATCTAGTGCAGCATTGACAGATTTTGGCTCAAAATCACAAATTAAATAATTTGAGGTTAAAGACTTACTTCTTTTTCTTGTACCAGCTTTCTTATCTCCTATGATTTGGATCTCTGGATGGTTCCTTCTTACATATCTTACAAGTACAGGTACAGTTCTTTGTCTATCATTTTGATCATTATACTAATCTTCATTCTATTCTTCATTACCTTGCACATTATCTTGACTATTATCTTGACCATTGGTAATAGCAGTCTGACTGTTGGTTGCAACATTTTGTTGTTCTAGGATTAAGCACTGTTGCTCAAGTAGAGTGTTGGATTCTTCATAATATATAAACTTGTTTTAGTCTTCTGGTTCTTTTGTGCTTTCCAGCTCGTTCTTTTTTGCAAATTCATCAATTTTTACATTTGCACTTTCAACTATTTTGTTAGAGGCCTTGATAAGACACTTAAAAGCTTTTCTTTTGGTGGAATACCCCCAAAAAATACCTTCATCCCTTTTGGCGTCAATCTTTCCATTTCTATCATCCTTTAAGACATAACATTGACTACCAAAGATCTTGAAGTAACTTACATTGGGTGTTTTACCATACCATAGCTCATAATGTGTCTTCTTTATGTCCTTTAATTGTACTCTGTTAAGTATATAGAAAACAGTATTGATAGCTTCCCTCCAGAAGATTTGGGTGATGTCTTTCTCTATCATCAGTGTTCTTGCACAATCAACTATTGATCTTTTCCTACTCTCAGCAATCCCATTTTTCTGTGGTGTTCTTGGTGTAGAAACCTATCTTTTTATACCATGCTCATTACATAAATTAGTGAATTCATCTGATATAAATTCTCCTCCTCTATCTGATCTCAAACATTTCAAATCATTACCACTTTGGTTTTTCTACCATAACCTTATACCACTTAAACATCTTGAATGCTTCAGATTTATCTTTTAGAAACATAACTGTCATCATTCTAGTGTAATCATCAACAAAGAGAATAAAATATCTATCTCCATAATAGCTCTTTTTCCTCATAGGTCCACATAAATCAGTATGGACTAATTCTAGAATATCATTAGATGTATGGGCTTTACTTTTGAAACTAGACTTTGTCATTTTACCCTTTTGACAATTTTTGCACATGATGTTGTCTGGCTTTGTCATCGTTAGTAAGCCTCTTACATTTCTTCTTCTGCTTATTTTTATCATGTTGTCAAAATTCACATGACACAATCTTTTGTGCTACAACCATATGTCTTCATTTCTATTCATTAAGAAAGTGGTGTTAGTATCATTCAGATAGAATAAGTTATTTTTAGTCTGTTCACCAGTGCCAATCAGTTTTCCTGATTCATTGAAGATCTTTTCCTTCTTGTTCTCAAATGCTACTCTTTGACCTGAATTATTCAGCTGAGAAACACTCAATAGATTATAATTCAATCCTTTTACCCAATAAGAATTTTTACATTTAATAAGGTTATTCAACATTATAGTTCCTTTACCTTCAACTAGATAAGGTGTATCATTACCCATTCTTACTATACCACCATTATAATACTCAAAAGTATTAAACTTTTCTTTGTCACCGATCATGTGGTGAGTGCAACCACTATCTATAATCAAGATTTCATTCTTACTAACCTTAGATATGAGTGTAGTTTCTACATACCTTTCATCTTCATTTGAATCATCCTTCACAGCTACAAATACCATCTCGATGTCTTCATCAAGTTCGGTGTCAGTATCTTCATCTTTGCAAGCAGCTAGGTAGCTAGCCTTCTTTCCTTTTTCCTTGTAGTCTTGGGTATCTCTTCTTTTTGATTTTTGGTAACCTCTATAATCTTTTTTATCATTTATGTCAGATTTCTTCTCAAAAGGTCTATCATTACTTCTGTCATCTTTTCTTCTGTTAGGACATCTTGCAGCAAAGTGTCCAATCTCTTTACAATTAAAGCATACAAGTGGTAACTTGCCTTTGTATTTACCTTTGCCTCTCTGCGCTCTTCTAGCCATAAGTTCTTCTATTTCATCTAGATCTTCTTCTTCACTTTCACTTTCACTGTCTTTTCTAGATGAGTATCTATGACTGGATTTGCTTATTTTCATTAAAGACTTAAATGCAGAATCTAAGTTTGGTAAGACACTATTGTCAAAGTTATTCATTTCAAATGAAATCAATCTACCAATTAAACTATCAAGAGTAACTATGTTGTTTTCTACTACTCTCATTTCTTAAATGGCAGAAACTCTAATAGCATATACAGGCAATAAGGTTCTTAAGATTTTATTTACCATTGTCTCCTCTTCAAGTGTACCTCCAACACCTCATATAGCATTGACTACTTTTATTCTTGTGCTGTACTATGTGATGTTTTCTCCTTCTTTCATTCTGAGATCATGAAATTTTCCTCTAAGGATTTCTTCCTTGGCTCTCAGAACATTTGTATCACCTCCATGTACAAGCTTCAGTTTGTCCCACATTTTCTTTGCAGTTTTACAATCCTTGACATCTTCAAAGTCAACATTAGAGAGTGAGGAATAAAGCTCTATAGCCATGCAGTTATGCTCATGCTTCTCTCTCAATTGATCTACTATTAGTACTCCTGTAGGCAACATATAATTGGTATCTAGGAATTGAGTAAAATCATTACCAATACCTAATAAGTGGAGTTTTATCCTGCTTTTCCATGAAGCAAAGTTGTCTTTGTTCAACTTGGGCACATCTCGTCTGTTCATCTTGTGATCCTGTCTTAGGTCTTGAAACATTCCTTCTAAGAATACAATCTCTGATACCAATTGTTAGTAATAACTAAGAGGGGGGGTGAATCAGTGGCTTCAAATTTTTTTTCCTTAAACTCAACCACCAATCAATAAACCTCAGATTATTAAGTCCCTATAAGATGCATGCCATGAAATACTTATAATAATTAACTGTCTGTCAGTTTTCATTTTTTGACCTTATTCTTCTTGATTACTGATAAGCAGTAAAAACTATTTACCGACACTTAGTAAATATGTTGAGTATACCGATCAATCCAGAAATGCATATGTGAAATGTAAAATAGTAAAGTAATAAACCATACACACATAACACATAGATTTTAACATGCAAACCCTGTTAAGGGAAAAATCCATTGGGACCGGTACCCCAAATTTTCACTCTTCTGAAGTGAGTGTTGGTACTCAAAAATACAAGGTTTTTGAGTACCTTGTTAAAAATTTTGCATTTTGGCCCCTTATGAGTACTTTTGAGCCTTTTTTCCCAAGCGCAATTCTAAATTTTTTCATGCATATCAGGTGTTCATCACTCTTATTTAGACATAAGAAGACATCCCAGATCGTCAGATTCAAGTTTTGAATCATTTAGTGATGTCTTGTTTTGAGCACTTGTCCTTTTTTGCATATGCTGATTATAGTGTCAAATTGTTGTAACTTGCCTACTTTGCTTCTGAATAACTTGCACCTTGTTGGGTTTCATAGTTCAACACTTTGGAAATTTTTAACATGTATATCAAAGATCTTATGTTTTAAATCCTAAGTCAGTTTGAATCCATTTGATAAGTTTTCAGTTTCCTCAAAGTTGGTCCTGCAGAACTATCTTGTTTCTCTGTCATGTCCAGATATCTAAATAGCCTACTTTGAGTTTCTGCAAGTTGTACCCTATTGAATGCATTGCATAATTGAATGTTCCCCCATGTTGAAAATATTAAAGTGTACCCATTTGAAGAGTTTCATACTTATACCAATCCAGTTGTTCACTTTCCCAACTTGATTCCAAATCCAATTTATGCATATTTGTTGAGTTTAAAATCAGGAAAATTGTAAGATGCTAACTTTGCAAATTGATGCCGATAGATCAGTTCACC
>MU227994.1:1183985-1195318 GCA_018584345.1 Thuja plicata | reverse complement strand
TATCACTTTGGATCTACACTCATGTGCCTTGTGTCCTTTCTTTTGACATTTATAACAATTACCAATAAAAGTAGATTGTGCTTGAGAAATACCTTTCATTTTGCTTCTGCAGATGTTTGAGGTGTGGACTGGTTTTCCACAGTGAGTGCATGACAGCTTCTTGGATCTTGGGGTTGTGAAAGAATTCCTCTTATCAGATTGATTTGAGGATTCTCCATTCTCATTGTACCCTAATCCTATGTAGTTGTTGACTCTTCTTTGTCCACCAAGAAAGTCATCCATCCATTTGTTGCTATCCTTAGCCTTTTTGACCAGTTCATTGTGTTGATTCTGAACTCTGATTTCATGCTTTAATTTTTCATTTTCTTCCCTTAGTTCACCAATGGTCTGTATTCTTTCTATGTGTTCTGTATTTAATCTGTTTGCTTCTTGACTCATAAGAATAATCTGGTTGGTGACCTCATGGTGATGCTCAGTGAGTCTTTGAATCTCTGATTCTTTATCTTGTAGCTTCTCTGTAATTTTCCTCCTGTCATCAATGGCTAGTAATCTTTCATTTTCAGCTTTTCTTGCATCATTCATAACATCAATCATTTTTACCATTTGAGCCTCTTGACCAATTTGCAGCATCTTGATTTGATCTATCAGATGTAGATTGATCTCTTGCATACTTGTAATTTCTTCAACTAACACATCTAAAGATTTTCTCAACTATGATTCTACTATTTCAAAGTACTCTTGTATTTCCATTTCTTTGTAGTCTTTCTCATTCAGCTTGGTTGCCATAATATGTCTTTCATCAAGAAGTTTTCTTAGCTTTATCTTTGCCTCCTTATACTGCTCAAAGTTTATTTGCATCTGTAACTGCTCATTCTTAATAGTCATATCCAGTATGAACTTATCCATTGCTCTGATATTTTCTCTCAAGGCTTTAAGCTTTTCAAGAGAGAGACTTGGCTCTGATACCAATTGTTGGAATTATATTGAGATAATTTGTACTGAGAGGGGAGGGGTGAATTAGTACCTCTAAAAGTTTTCTTGGTTAGCCCATTAACCCTTAGTCATCAGTTTGTAATTTAACTTATCTATCTGTTCATCTTTCTTTATGCATATGAAATAATATCATACATTATTTTGATATGTAACAATAATAGAAACATTCATGAAATTAGATAACACATGACACAAGATATGATATTGCAGAAAACTTTTGTTAGGAAGTAAAAACTGTGGTGGGGATTGTTACCCACAAAAATTCACTATCTACAGATAAGAAGAGCCGGTTAAGGCTTACAATTTGGTCATTTTTGATGACCTACCCTATTAGGAGTATTACAGTAGAGACCTATTAAGATCTACTTCATTTGAAGCTTTCAACAACACTTTTAAGTGTGCACTATGTTAAGAGATTTACAAAGGACGGTTAAGTCCACCTTCTATAAAAGGATTTTTGATGTGATGCACTTGTTAGAATGCAACTAAATAGGTCTTTGATCTGATGGAATATGCAATCTTCAATTGCTTGATAACAGATCCTCTAAAGCTCCAAAAATACTATTAATCATCCTTCCATGATTGAGTATTACCTTTATCTGCTCATCGGTAGCCTCTGTGTGTTCTTGATAACTGATGTATTCTATTTCTGATCTTTGCATGAATTCTGCCTTCTGCTCCTTAGATGCTCTTCGTGGCTATCAATTATAAAGAATTCATTTTTTCACAATTGATTATGAACATCTATTTATACTAGCTTAGGTTCAATTCTTGATTCAGGCAATCGTAAGTTAACTCTAGATTCAAGATATACAACTTGATCTTGATCTATAGTTAGATATGCTTTAGATCCGTTAGGATGCTTTAAAGCATTTACATAAAGCTTGCATGACCATAAAAAAAAAAAAAATTCTACAAAATATAATAACTTTGCTTTATCCACCGTGTATAAATCAGATCCACAATTTGTAGCTTTTCTGACTATCGATTCTGACGGTCAGTGTTCTTGGTCATCGGTGTTCCTTTCTTTGAACATGTCATCGGGTATGCTTGTCTATTCCTATCAGGTTGCATTTTATTGCAAGTGCTTGTAGTTCGCCGATGATGCTTTTTGTTTGCCGGTAATGCTTGCTATCTGTGTTTTTTCTCTGAGTATACTAATGGAAAAATAATCTTATCAATAGACATTTCACACATGGATTTTTAATGTGGAAACCCCATTAGGGGAAAAACCACTTGGGACCGGTAACCCAAAATTTTCACTCTTCTGAAGTGAGCTCAGTGAAGAGTCAACCCTGTTAAAGGTTACAAACACACTGTTAAGTGCGACCTTGTTAGAGGATTTAAATTTAATAGTTTGTCACTTGATATATGGCATTCACTATGCTATCTTCATGAGAAACTTTTTGATACTCTTTGGGATGTATCTCAATATATAAAGGATACTTAAATCCCACTCTGTTAAGAGATTTTTTGAATCAATGGTTAAACTAAAATAGTATATGATCTATTCATAAATACAACTTAATCTTGCAGATGTTTAGATCTATTGTAAGCTCATAATACCTTTTTGATAAATGTTCTCTTCTATTCCTTTTCTCCACTTCTTTTTTCTCAGTGAATGTTGTTTCTTCTCTATTGCTCGGTGTCCACAGATTTCTTAGCTCTGTCTTATAGCTTGTATGATCAAATTTGTATGAAGACTTCTTTCTTCATCAGAATTGTCTTCATCATTCCTCTCTTTTTTCATAATGATTATCTTGTCTCTTTTATAGACATGGTTTCACCATTTCTAAGTCCTTGTCTTTCTTGTTCTTGACATGATCCACAAATATCGCCATTCTTGCTTTAAAGCTTTACTTTAGTTGTATCCTGTAGATTTCTCCTTGACAATTGGGATAAAACTAGCTTTAAATCTCTATCTTATCTTTAGCTTTTAAATGGTCGATGAAAACAATGTAATCAATCAGTTAACTCAAATTTAGCTCCTGCCAGCTAAGTCTTTTGTCATTTTTGAACTTCAGTTCCGATTGGTGTTTAACTCCTTGTTTTCTCAGTCTTGACTTCAGTTGTCCTCAAGAATTTATGTCCATAAGGTTTGTCTATCCATTGGGCAACACTGTGACTTTTAGTTATGCTCAAGTATCACTTGTGTTTTGCTTGGTAATTCTTTCTTGGGTATCTTTCTTGGGTTACACTGTGACTCTTCTCAGGGTTCTCTATCTGTCGGTGTGCACTGTCTGTCGGTGTTTGTTGTTACTTGGTGTATACTTAAATTTTATGCATTATTGATAACATAACCTTTATATCTTTGGTTCTTTGAGCTCTTTGACAATATGTATATGACCAATCAGATTATATCAAGTTGACATCAATGATAATACAATACATTAACTGATTTAATGTCTTGCATTAAATTTCTGTAGCTCGGTGATCATCAAATTAACATATTCAAACATTCAATCAGTTATAGTTCATCACTTTACTCATACTTTGATAAAGGCAAGTGGAAATATTGGTAAAAGTATAATTAAAAAATCTTCTAGATGTTAGATTTATAAGGCCTATCAATTATGCATAGTTGATTTCCAATCTAGTACCAGTTTCAAAGCCTAATGTGAGTGTTCATGTCTGTATAGGTTTTAGAGATCTTAACAAAGTTTGTCCTAAAGATGACTTCCCACTTCCAAACAATGATATAATAGTGGATTTAATTGTAGGACATGAGATGATTTCCTTTATGGATTGTTTCTTAGGTTATAACTAAATCAAAATTCCTCCTAAAGATTAAGTCAAGACAAAATTCACTTTTCCTTGGGGAACTTATCAATGTGTAATGACCACTATTTTTCAAGATATGATGTACACTTACTTAGAATACTACGTGAATGATTTAGTGGGAAAATCTTAGACAAGAACTGGGCATTTGGAAATATTAGATAAAATATTCACACAACTAGAACAATACAAAGTACACTTAAATCCAAAAATGTGTCTTTGGAGTAACCGCTAGGAAACTCCCTGTATACATTATCTTTGTCAAAGGAATTGAATCTGATCCTACCAAAATTAAAGCTATATTGGAAATGTTTCTACCAAATAATATAGTTGAGATAATTGCAAGGGAAACTACAATCTATTCACTACTTTATAGAACAACTAGTAGATAAATGCCACCCCTTTCAACATCTATTACATAAAAAATATCCATTAGATGGGATGAAAAGTGTGAACAATATTTTTAAAAGATCAATGAATACTTGATGTCACCACTAGTTTTAGTACCTGCTACAAATTCCAAACCCTTACTCCATTACATATTAGAAAGTAATATAGCATTGGGGGTATTTTTTGCACAATGTGAAATAGCTGAAAATTAATATTCTATCTATTGTATTAGTCATACTCTAGTGGACTATGAATTGAACTATAATCCTATTGAAAAAGCCTTCCTTTTTATGGTTTTTGCTTCACATAAGCTGCATCATTACATTCTCACACCAAATAAAGCTTAATGCAAAGACCGATCCTCTAAAATACCTCTTGAAGAAAAAAACAATCACATGGAATTTAGCTAAATGGGTTATGATCCTATGTGAATTTGACATAAAATATGTGGAAAGAAAAGAAATAAAAGGACAATCTACAAGGTCAATTTATAAATACTCCTATAGAAAGTGATCATCCCCTTGTCACATATTTACTCAATGAATCAATATTCAATGTGGAATCTAAATGCCTTTGGACCTTGCATTTTGATGGCTCCTACAGACAAGGTGGATTTGGCACTAGCATTCTCTTTGTCACACTGCAAGGATATTGCATACCTAAAGCTTACAAGATACATTTTCCATTTACCAAAAACATTGTGAAATGTGAAGAATTGATTATTGGATTATGCAGGTTGTGTAATGGAAAATATTTGAGTTATGTGTTTTCGATGATTCTCAACTTGTGACTAGACAAGTTAATGACGATTACAAAAAAAAAGATTAAAATTTGATGTCATATAAAAGAATGGTTGATTATTTCAAAGCTTACTTCATGTCAATTACTTTTGAACAAATTCCAAGGGACAATAATAGAGTAGTTGACTCAATGGCCACAATAGCATCACTTATAGACATGCCAAGTAACATTACATACTATGAGTTCCTGGTGAAGCCACTCTTGGAACCCGCCTATAATATACCCTGATTCAAGATTATATGCCTTATCATTGATCCTAATTCCCAATGGTATGGAGATATATATGGTTATTTACATGATAATATCTTACCATTGTACCTTTCCAATAACTCACATAAAACTGCTCACCTACCATGTAGAAAGATGTCTATTTGTTTGTCAACAAAGAGGGGAAAAATTTAGATACATAAAAATGTCCTCATAGTTATCTGTATACTTCCATCAATTAAATAAATTTTATTATGTATTTAATTAATTCATTAATATTATTCCTCTATTAATTAATTCATAATTAGTTCAGGATTACGGATCCATTATTATTTATTAAATTCTTTTTATTCCATTTCATAAATCTATCCTCCTTTATGTCATTAATCTATTTTTAATCTCTAATCTCTACCATGTCAAAAAATCATATTAGTTATCCCTTTCATCCGCACCAATCACATCCACTTGAAGAATGTGGGAAAAATATCTCCATCTTATTCTTTACCCCTCATCCTTCTTGACACTTTGATTTCCCACAAGGATAGCTATAAAAAAATTCCCCTTTTATTAGTAAATCTCTCTCTCTCTCTCTCTCTCTCTCTCTCTCTCTCTCTCATTTATTTAAGGAAAAAAGTTAATATCATTCATAATATTGTGCGATTTCATACATAGTTTTCCTTTTAAATCTCCATTCTCCATAGCTTCTTGTTCTTGAAAATTTGAGAGAAAGTATTATTGAACACAAAAACTTGGTAGATATGAGGGAAATAGAGTAAGAAATCCATTGATTGAACTTATGTATTTATTTGATAATTAATTTACATTTGTGTTTCTTAGGAAGAACTTCATTAGCATGATGTTGGATCAAAAAATTGAATCTTGTTCTTTAAAATTTTAAAGTTAATTTCTATATCTCTCATGAACATGGTGATATTATTAAACATTTTCATTAAACTATTTAATTTTATTAAAGATTTAGAGGATGTTTCAAGTGGTACCCTTGATAATGCTTCTATAGATGATGTTGAGATGGATAATGCTTGTATTTCTCCTAGAGTATCCATTAATCATGAGGAAATATTTTATGATCCTATAAATGAGCTCTCCAATTACTTTAGTGTAAGAGGGTCATGCTTCAAATGTTAGTACAAATATCAACACCTCTATCACCCCAGAATACCCTTATTCTTTTAGATCTTATCGTAACCATTAACATGTTTTGAAAAAGATGATATTGTTAGGTATTTAATTATTGACATGTCACCTAATATAACATTGCTTATAAATGAGGCTTTATATGATGAGAACACTTCTTCCCAACCCAAAAAATTAATGCAAATGAACTCTTCTATTTTTCAAGTGAACATTAATAATAATGATAAGAAATATGTGCATCCTCCTAAAAGGATCTATCCTCTTCATCCACTTGTAGACACCTCAAAATAGTTGGCACATATCACCCCCTTTTTTAACATGTCTTCTATATTGTGTGTTTTGTATTCATCATTCACCAATATTGTGTCATTCTTCTATTAATTAAATAATGAAAACTATTTAATTACTTACTAATTTTTGTCCCTAATTATCATCGTATTATGATCGATTTGACCTTTTGATCATGTCCAATTTTGTCATTTTTCATTATTGATCATTTTAATCCTATCAATCAATTCCATCTTCTATAGGGGTAAATAATCAATAATTTATTCCCTATTCTTAAGTCCTAACCTATGATAAATAAAATAAACTTTATTTATTCCAATGTTCCCCCTTTCCCCCATAATTAATTAATTATCTAATTCAAATTTGGGAATTATTATTAATTTCCTAATTTTTCCTATTTTCTAATTCCTAATTTACTAACACGAGTGGAATTAGTTTAATAATTAATTATCCACTCATTCCCTCTTTTCTAGCCTCCACTTCCTAAATTCTAGCCTCCACCTTCCCTTTTCCTTTTGTCATAATTGTCATAGTTTATGACAACTTTCATTTTTCTCTTTTGTCATAACTATCATAATTTATGACAATTTTCCTTTTTTACTTTTTTCATAATTTGTCATATTTTATGAAAAATTTCCCTTTTCACTCACTAATTTCTATGTGTGCATCAAACTTGTCATAAATTGACATAGTTTATGGAAAAATTCATTTTTCAAATTTGTCAATTGTCATAGTTTATGGCAATTTTCTAATTGTATCTCAAATTTATCTTTTGCAAACTTAATTTCTAAATTTGCAATTCCTCTTGAAAATTCTATAAATTGAGATCATTCTCATCATTTTGCCAACAACATTTTTTGAGTATTCTTGCTGCCATTTTTCTTTCATGAATAGGTGCATATTGTCACAGGGGAGAAACATATCAAATTGAAAGAAGAAAGAAAAGCATTGGAGCATCTTGAGGGAGTGTTTGTTTGAATTTGTTTCAATATTTTATGCACTTTTCCTTCATAACTTTAATGTTAGGATAGGATCTAGTTTGTGTGCTTTTATAGGTTGTGGTTGCCTTGCATGCAATTATTATTTCTTCTTTCATCTCCTTCATTTGGTGAACCCTTTGGTCCATATTTCCTATCCTATCCTAACCTTTCATTCATATCCTTTATCCCTTATTTATCTTTCTTATCCTATCCATGTCCTATTATTTGTCCTATCCAAATCTCTATCCTAGTCTTGATGTAAGATAAGGACGTAAAATGATAAACATGTTTTCAAAAACCTTCTTGACATGTCCATTCCTTGCATGCCATCCAGTGCACCATTTCATTACCCTATAATTGTCATGTCCAATCCCTTAGCTTGAAAAAAAACATGTTATCCCATTTCTTGGATAGTCCTTGACACCTAAACAAATCAAATGAAAGTGACCCTTGGCCTTCATCGATCTACCTATCCATTTCTCCTTTCTCAATGTCCATGCCTTGCTAGACACAAGGGGCAATTGAAATCTTTCTCATGTAAATATTAATGTTCTTTAAAAAAAAAATCATAATGTCCTAAAAAAAATCCCTAAAAATTCAAATATGATCTTGAAAAAAAAACCTTAAAAATAAAATATGATATTGAAAAAATCAATAAAAAGTCCTGAAAAATCCTAAAAATTAAAAAATCATAAAAAATCCAAAGAAATCAATGTCATTCTATGCCACTCATTTACTTTTCTCATCATGTACATAATCACTTGTTGTTTTCAATGAATTTTCCCTTGCAACAATACATACATTTCAGCAGATGCAATCTGTAGACTTGTCCAATTTTGCACTTAACAAAATCATGCATTAATAGACAAATTATCCAATCTAGTTACTGTGTATACGTAAATAATACCTTCATGAAAGTAGTTTGAATTATATCAATTTTATGGAAATATAATCTAAATTTAAGAAAATAATTGACAAATAAACAAGAAGCATTCCATGGTTCTCTAACGAAGCATGCTAATGAAGCTCTCAGCCTTAATCTCCATTAGTGATAGTCCTAGAATGAGAAATGATGATTTATATGTCTAATATAGCTCTCAAATTCCTCAAATTGTCATGTAATTCATTCAAGTTTTCTCTCACAACTATTATGCTCAAAATGCTTATGATCTCAAAGGGATTTCTCTATAGTATAGATGCAATTCTTCATGAATGTCTTGTTAGTAATAACTGAGAGGGGGGGGGGGGGGGGAANGGGGGGGGTGAATCAATGGCCTCAAAGATTTATCCAATTTAATCCACCAATCAATACTTCTCCAATTATTAAGTCCCTACAAGATGCATGCCTTTGAAATACTTGAAACAAGTAACTGTCTGTCGGTTTACCTTGTCTGTCCTTATTCTCCTTGATAACTGATAAGCAGTAAACTGAATTTATCGATACTCAGTAAATATGTAGAGTATACCAATCAATCCATAGATGCATATGTAGAATGTAAAACAATAAAGTAATGAACCATACACATATAACGCAAGGATTTTAACGTGGAAACCCTGTTAAGGGAAAAAACCATTGGGACCGGTACCCCAAATTTTCACTCTTCTAAAGTGAGCCCTATTAGGAGCCAACCCTATTAAAGGTTAAAAAAACACTGTTAAGTATGACCTTGTTAGAGGATTTTTATACATAGGTTGTCAATTAGTATCTGGCATCTACGCTACCATCCTTGAATCAGTCTCATGACTGTCAATAGGCTTTATGCAAATCTTACTACCGTCCTTGAATCAACCTCCTTCTTAGACTATCAATAGGCTTTAGGTAAGACCGATGCTACTATCATGAGTCAACCTTCTAGTAATCTATTAGGATATACCTCAATTACAAAAGACTGTTAAGTCCTACTCTGTTAAGAGACTTAATGCTTCAATGGTTAAACTGAAACAAAATGACCTATTTATAATGCAACTAAATTGTAGATTTTTAGCTCTATTTACTTACAATATCTTTTTGATAAATGTATCAATTTTATTCCTTTGTACTTAAATCTTTCTAATCTGTGATGCTGTGCTTTTCTGTTTTTCAGTGTATGCAGAATTCTTTAGCTCTCCCTTAGCTTGATTGATCAGGACTGCATGAAGTTTATCAGGTTCATCAGTTTTTTTCAGAATCTTCTACCAGTTCACTCCCCTGTGTATCTAATTTCTTGCTTGTTGGGAATGAATTATGCTTGTCTCTTATATAGACATGATATACCTTAATTCTAGGTTCTTGATTCTTGATTCTTGGCGTGAAAAACAATCTAGCCAAATTGATTTACGGCTTTAACTCCTGATTTATCTCATATTTATCTTCTTGCCAACTGTACAAATCATTTATTTAACTGTGGTCAAATAAAAAAATGAAACAACCAGTTAATTCTATCCTTTAGCTCTGCCAGCTAGATATTTTGTCATTTTTTGATCTCTTTGTTCTGTTGGTCAACTCTGCAGTTTGTTGTTGGTGACAACTACCAGCTCCGTCGGTGTCACTTCAGTTAGCTTTGGGATCTTCGCCCATTGGGCATCATTGGATCTTGCTTTTTGGGCAATACTATTTTTAGCTCGTTGGGCATCCTTTGATTTTGCTTCATTGGGAAACACTGTCTTCTGCTCGTTACGCATCACTGTGACTTTATCTCTGTCTTTACTGATGGTGTGCACTCTGTCGGTGTAGTTTGTCACTTGGTGAATACTTGACTTTTATGCATTGCTAAAAGCATAACCTTTATTTCATTGATTCTCTAAAGTCTTTGGCATTATGTATATGACCATACAAATGATATCAAGTTGACATCAATGACAATACAAACCATTAACTGATTTAATGTCTTGCATCATCTTCAACTTAATATAGTCAAATATTTAATCAGTTACATGTCATCAATCTCTCCCTTTGGCATTGATGGAAATATACTATATTATCATACTATACTATTGCTAATACAATTTGAAATACAATTGTTGAGATTCATCAAATTACCAAACAGTTTGTTTTGATAACTGATAAAATGTCTGACTGGCGGTGAGCTCTGTATTAGCTCAGATTTGATTCTTCCAGCTTTCCTTTTTGTTTTTCTTATGTTTTGTGTCCTCTTTGATTGTTTTGCTTCTTTGATGTCTTTGTCTTTTGTTTGCAACTTTTATATAAACTCTCTCCATTTGGATATAATCTCTCCCTATTTGGAGTAATCTGATAATGAATAGTTTCTGATGGTAATATGGATACATTCTCTCCCTTTGACATTAATGCCAAACAAATATTTTCAAAAATATCTGACATGTTGTCAAACAATGGCTTCTATCCACAATATATTCCTTGAATTTCCCTTATCCATCATCAACATAACAATCTATTCTGGTGCTCTGGTTCTGATATATACCTCTCTGTATATAGATGTAGCTTGGAAGTTTAGCTTCTGCTTGCATCAATCATGAATGATATTCTGATAATATATGGTTGATGCAGCGTCCAATCCTTTTACTGACTGTTAGACATGGGTTTGACCTCTAGCCAATTGTTCTTTTGATTGCACATATTCAAGTATCACCTCCTTTTCTTAAACTTGTTCTCTTAAATAATGATACTTGATGGCAATGTGTTTAGTCTTTGCATGCATGACTGGATTCTTGGAAATATTTATTGCACTGGTGTTGTCACAATAAATAACTACTAGTTCTTTGATCTTCATATGCATACCTTCC
>MU227994.1:1161017-1180770 GCA_018584345.1 Thuja plicata | reverse complement strand
TCTCTTCTAAATGAGTGTCTCTGACTAGATTTGCTTATTCTCATAGAAGACTTGAATGCAGACTCTAAGCTTGGTAAGACACTATTATCAAAGTTATTCATCTCAAATGAAATTAGTCTACCAATCAAGTTATCTAGAGTGACTGTATTATTTTCTACTACTCTCATTTCTTGAATAGCAAAGACTCTAATAGCATATATAGGAAATAGGATTCTTAAGATTTTACTTACCACTGTCTCCTCTTCAAGTGTACCTCTAACACATCGTATAGCATTGACTACTTCTTTTATTCTTGTGCTATACTAAGTGATTGTTTCACCTTCTTTCATTCTGAGATCATCAAACTTTCCTCTAAGATTTTCTTCCTTGGCTCTCAGAACATTTGCATCACCTCCATGTATAAGTTTCAAATTGTCCCACATTGTATTTGCATTTTTGCAATCTTTGACATCCTCAAATTCAGCATCAGAGAGTGAGGCTAAAATCTCTATAACCATGCAGTTATGTTCATGCTTTACTCTCAATTGATCTACTGTCAAAGGTCCTATAGGAAACACATATTTAGTATCTAAGTATTGAGTAATATCATTTCCAATACCTGATAAGTGAAGCTTTATCCTGCTTTTCCATGAAGTAAAGTTGTCCTTGTTCAACTTGGGCACATCTCATTTGTTCATCTTGTGATCTTTACTTAGGTCTTGAAACCTTCCTTCTAAGCACACAAGCTCTGATACCAATTTTTAGTAATAACTGAGAAGGGGGGTGAATCAGTGGCCTCAAAGATTTATCCAATTTAATCCACCAATTAATACTTCTCCAATTATTAAGTCCCTACAAGATGCATTCCTTTGAAATACTTGAAACAAATAACTGTCTGTCGGTTTACCTTGTCTGTCCTTATTCTCCTTGATAACCGATAAGCAATAAACTATATTTATCGATACTCAGTAAATATGCAGAGTATACCAATCAATCCATAGATGCATATGTAGAATGTAAAACAATAAAGTAATGAACCATACACATATAACACAAGGATTTTAACGTGGAAACCCTATTAAGGGAAAAAACCACTGGGACCGGTACCCCAAATTTTCACTCTTCTGAAGTGAGCCCTGTTAGGAGCCAACCCTGTTAAAGGTTAAAAATACACTATTAAGTGTGACCTTGTTAGAGGATTTTTATACATAGGTTGTCACTTAGTATCTGGCATCTACGCTACCATCCTTGAATTAGTCTCATGACTGTCAATAGGCTTTATGCAAATCTTACTACCATCCTTGAATCAATCTCCTTCTTAGACTGTCAATAGGCTTTAGGTAAGACCGATGCTACTATCATGATTCAACCTTCTGGTAATCTGTTAGGATATATCTCAATTACAAAAGACTATTAAGTCCTACTCTGTTAAGAGACTTAATGCTTCAATGGTTAAACTGAAACAAAATGACCTATTTATAATGCAACTAAATTATAGATTTTTAGATCTATTTACTTACAATATCTTTCTAATCAATGTATCAATTTTATTCCTTTGTACTTAACTCTTTCTACTCTGTGATGTTGTGCTTTTCTATTTGTCGGTGTCTGCAGAATTCTTTAGCTCTCCCTTAGCTTGATTGATCAAGACTGCATGAAGTTTATCCTTCATCACTTTCTTTTCAGCATCTTCTACCAGTTCACTCCCCTGTGTATCTGATTTCTTGCTTGTTGGGAATGAATTATGCTTGTCTCTTATATAGACATGATATACCTTAATTCTAGATTCTTGATTCTTGATTCTTGGCATGAAAAATAATCCAGCCAAATTGATTTATGGCTTTAACTCCTGATTCATCTCGTAGTTATCTTCTTGCCAACTATACAAATCATTTACTTAACTGTGGTTGAATAAAACAAATGAAACAACCAGTTAAGTCTATCCTTTAGCTCTACCAGCTAGATATTTTATCATTTTCTAATCTCTTTTTTCTGTCAGTCAACTCTACAGTTTGTCACCAATGAAAAATGCCAGTTTCATCGATGTCACTTCAATTAGCTTCAGGATCTCCATCTTTCGGGCATCATTGGATTCTACTTCGTCAGGCAACACTATCTTCTACTTTTCGGGCATCACTGTGACTTTATCTCTGTCTTTACCGATGGTGTGCACTCCGCCGATGTAGTCTGTCACTTGATGAATACTTGACTTTTATGCATTGCTGAAAGCATAACCTTTATTCCATTGATTCTCTGAAGTCTTTGGCATTATGTATATAACCATATAGATGATATCAAGTTGACATCAATGACAATACAAACCATTAACTGATTTAATGTCTTACATCATCTTCAACTTAATATAGTCAAACATTTAATTAGTTACATGTCATCATGTCTAGGATTAATAATGCTCTCAAAATGTTTGGTATTTATAGGACTTTCCAAGGGTGGGGTGTTGAGTTAATTTTATCATGATTCAAGCTTGGTTGATTTTAAGGCTTTCAAATGGAGAGACCATTTAAATTTTGGTCTCAAAAGTTGGGAAAAAGAGACAAATTGAGTGGTGAGGATGTTGAAGGGTCAAATGAGTGATCAAGATAGTAAAGTTTGGAGTGATCCATGTGCTTTCAATCTTGATTCTCATTGGCTCTTTAATTTCTTATCTCCTTTGTTGAAATAAAATATAATTTAACTAATTCAATTAATTAATTAAATTAGCCACGTAAGAGAATGGGTTGAATTTGATTTTTGATTTAAAATATATAACTAGTTGATTAAATCAATTACATAGTTTTGATTAATCCCTTTTAGGCTTAGATTTAATTAATTAATGTCTTTATTAATTGATCCTTTGATTTTGATTTGATTTATTCCCATTTGATTTGATTAGCTTCCATTTTATTTGATTAGTACACCTGACCAAATTTAGGTGTCTACAGTTAGCAATCAATCTGATCAAACTTGTCCTATCAATTAATAAATATCAATTTTTCCTTTATCAAACCTTTCGTTTGTCTTATACAGGGTGTGGTATACTCGAAACCAAATGATATTTGTCTTAGACAGTGTACTTCAGTTCTGAAACCAAACATCATCACCATCATCATCAAACAAATTATCAACTTTGACAATAAGATTAGAATGGTTGTTGGCATTCTTGGTTTAGTGAGCCTTATCTTTATTGATTTATCTTTGGTCATGTTCCTATGCTATTCTAGGATATCAATGAGTGATGAGAGTGCCTAGGATGGTTCATGATCCTTTATTTTTTTTTTCTCTTCTTCTTGTGGGATGTTTTTCATAAAGTTCTGGGGCATATATTTCATATGCTTTAGGATGGATGGAAACATTTCTTTTATGCATTGTGTTTATTTTTATGCAAAGGGATCACATTATCACTATGACTTTCTATGTCATGGTGCACTGCATCCATTTGTCATATTAAATAATAAAGCTCTTATGACAATAATGCACTTATGAAAGCAATTTTTCATCACTACTAATTATTCTTCTCATCCATCTTATTTATGCTTTTACTAACTTTTCTTCTATCAATCCTAGAAATCTTTTCTTTTTGAAAAATTATCCTTATGTCAATTTCCACCCAATTTTTTGAGGGGGGATCCTACCTCCATTCTGTCGATCCACTTGGGCATGATCTTTTAATTTTTCTTCAACACAACACTCATAATCACATTGTATCAAAGAGGGGGAAAAATGTAGATACCCAAAAATGGTTCGCGCCTCTCGCCCCTTTTTTTAACATGTCTTCTATATTGTGTGTTTGACATTCATCATTCACCAATATTGTGTCATTATTCTATTAATTAAATAATTAAAACTGTTTAATTAATTACTTATTTTTGTCCCTAATTTTCATCGTATTATGATTGATTTGACCTTTTGATCATGTTCAATTTTGTCATTTTTCATTATTGATTGTTTTAATCTTGTCAATCAATTTCATCTTATATAGGGGTAAATAATCAATAATTTATTCCCTATTCCTAAGTCCTAACCTATGACAAACAAAATAAAATTTATTTATCCCAATGCTCCCCCTTTTCCCCACAATTAATTAATTATATTAATTAAATGTCTAGTTTCTAATTTGGGAATTATTATTAATTTCTTAATGTCAAATTTTGAACTTTCCCTATTTCCTAATTCCTAATTTACAAACACGAGTGGAATTAATTTAATAATTAATTATCCACTCATTCCCTCCTTTCTAGCCTCCACTTCCTAAATTCTATCCCCCACCTTCCCTTTTCCTTTTGTCATAATTGTCATAGTTTATGACAACTTTCCTTTTTCTCTTTTTTCATAATTGTCATAGTTTATGACAATTTTCCTTCTTTACTTTTGTCATAATTTGTCATATTTTATGACAAATTTCCCATTTTCACTCACTAATTTCTAATTGTGCATCAAACTTGTCATAAATTGACATAGATTATGGAAACAAATTCCTTTTTCAAATTTATCAATTGTCATAGTTTATGACATTTTTCTAATTGCATCTCAAATTTCCCTTTTGCACACTTAATTGCTAAATTTTCAATTCCTCTTGAAAATTCTATAAATTGATATCATTTCTCATCATTTTGCCAACCACATTTTTTGAGTATTCTTGCTGCCATTTTGCTTTCATGAATAGGTGCATATTGTCACATGGGAGAAACATATCAAATTGAAAGAAGAAAGAAAAGCATTGGAGCATCTTGAGGGAGTGTTTGTTTGAATTTGTTTTAATATTTTATGCACTTTTCCTTCATATCTTTAATGTTAGGATATGATTTATTTTGTATACTTTTA
Organism: Thuja plicata; assembly: GCA_018584345.1. NCBI lineage: Eukaryota > Viridiplantae > Streptophyta > Pinopsida > Cupressales > Cupressaceae > Thuja > Thuja plicata. The sequence goes on along the minus strand of MU227994.1, from coordinate 1,175,970 downwards.
TAGGTTGTGGTTTCCTTGCATGCGATTATTATTTCTTCTTTTCCCTCTCTTTCACCTTTTATCCCTTTCATCCTTCAAATTATGATTACACTTAGGCCTTTTTTCCTTCAAAGTATGATTACACAACAAAATTCAATAATTTTATGATGAAAGTCCTTCCTCTTCACATTTAAAAAAAATTACAAGCTTAGATTTGACATGATTTCTAAACAAGGCTATAGTGGACAAGGTATTGGAAAGATGGAAAAAGAAATCAAGGTCCAATAGAACTCTCAACCCAATAAAATAGAGAATGTGAAGAATTTCCTCTTCCTCCTTACCGAATCCTTTATCAAACTCTACTCTTCCTCTCCCATAATATAAAATATCCTTCTCTATGGTAGAAATAATCTCTTGGAAAATAATAAATAACAATATGATCATTTTTCTTCAAACCACAAATAGGCATATCTCTAAACCAAGAGATTACACAAAATATTGTCTCTATCATCTTATGTATTGTCATATTATTGTTGATTATAGAGTGTTTAAAAAATTTGTTAAAGATTTATATGATATGGTTCTTATTCATATAACATCAGATCTTAATGATTTTATAAACACAAATTTTCTTGTACTACCTTAGCACTCTATGGACCTATTTTGTTTCTCCTCACTATGTGATACTAGAAACTTACTTTTTGGGAGCTTATTTTTAGTCATAGTGGTACAATTTCATGTCCAATCATACTTTTCTAGCAACATAATAGCCTAGTTATTCTTGCCTCTACATTTAGGGGAGATAAAAAAATTTCCAATTATTTCCTCCTCTCTAAGGATAAACTTTCCCTTTATTGAGTTGTATCTTTTATAAGGATATCCTTTATTGCAAACAATTATTTGTCCTTTATTGTAGGTGTGAATCCTTGATTAGGACATGTTCCTTGAATAAAAGCATATCTCTTTTTTAAATGATCTCTCCTTGGTGTTGAAACTATGTCATCCTTCATCAAGAATCTATTTCTTAGCAATAGAGAAGGTATGTATTCTAGACATCCCCAATTTCTCATTATCCACTTCAACATGAAGCATTCAAAGGATTATGAAGATGACTAGAAGATCACCAAATTATGATTGTTATGTATTCCTCCCCTCGGGTTAGGTATGATTTCATGTTATCCTTAGATCACACATTTATGCTTCATATTTGAGTTCATTTGTTTCAAGTTACATTATTACATATAATTTCAATTATATTTTTTTATAAAGGATTTTACTCTAACACATTTGGGTATATATCTAGGCTACATTTACATATTTTAGCTCATAAATCTAGGACACACTTAAGATTCAAGAACACACACATTTATCCTTATCATATTGGTTGTCTATGGAGGTGGAGATCACCAAAATGGGGGGTTGACTAAGGAAAACTCCTATATAGCCACACACTCTATTTCTCTCTCTCTCTCTCTCTCTCTCTCTCTCTCTCTCTCTCTCTCTCTGTTTTGCAGGTTTAGATACGTTCTAGGTAAAATTATAGTAGAAGAGACCTATTCCTTATTCTGAGACATTTTTGAATATGTAAATTTTAATGTTTGTTGTAGAGACTAGTTTGACTGGGTTGGCCTAGTCCTAGGAACAAGTTGATTGATTCATCTTAGTCCCCCCAAAAGCATCTTAAATTTGATCCTGGCTTAGTTGCATATAGTAGGAACCCAAATCAAAACCATATCAATCTATGAAGTCTCAAGAAATTTTCAATCAAGTCATCCTATTTTGGAAAGAATCAACTCATATTTAAATCATAGGTGCACAAATATTTTTCTAGTTTACTCTCATATCTAGTTTATGATTTATGAATTCTTCTTTTTGTTAATTTCTATTATTGGCATAAAAACCCTATCTTACCCTTCTCTTGATTCTATAAAATTGAGCAATAGAAGCCCAAGGAGCATATATATAGAATTGACTCTCTTCCATCAAGAAGTGGTCAATCATATTCATCTCATGGTGGATTTGTATTTTAATGTGAGTGGAAAAGAGGATCTTCAAACTAGTTTTATATCTCCACATTCCCACCATCACATTTTGGTGAGCCCAGCATCTTTTGTATGTTACATTTTGATTGGATTAGTTACATCTTGTATGTGTGTTTTATAAATAATAAAACAACAAAAACATTGGCTTTCATTAGATTGCATTGTATTTGTTTGTATTTTCATTGTCATTTTGATGAAATAAGTTTTACCATTAGTATGAAAAGAGAAATTTTTTTTGAACTGTCTGTTACACTACACTGAAAGATAGGTTTCAGTTCAGACCAAAAGTGCTAAGTACAGAGAAACCTGACAACACAAGTTTTATAATGTAAACTGAAAGTGCAACCCAAAGATGATACAGAGGAACTCGACAAGTAGGTTACACTATAAACCAGTAGAGGATGAAAGAGAGGAACCCGACATACAGTTCAACAAAGGAACACCAAAAGATAGACAAACTAATTTCAGAGAAAACCAAGCATCATACACCGAAAGTCAGTTATATCCCAAGAAAAGTGGATCTGACTTCCACGTCAGATAAAAAAGTTATGCTTTATATTTAGAGTTTATATTTGTTTTAAAACCATTTCTTGAGGGACAAGAAACATAATTGTAATTGTTTTAATAAGTCTAACTGATTAAAAACATGCAAACTAGGAGATCAAGGGCAAGTTGTAAACCTTCGATCATAGAGTTAAGTTTGTAATACGTGAAAATAAAAAGGTCAAATATATTGTATAAATAGATGTTTTAATCATTCATTTCAAATGGATGTGAGGATTATTGTAGCCAAGGAGCACATCTATAGATCAAACTGAGAATTTCAAGAAGCAAAACAACAAAAGATGAATTTGGTTATCAAGAACCAAGAACCAAGACTACCGAGCAACAAAGGTATTAATCAATCAAATTAGGTGAGAATTTGTACATGTTACTTTAATGGATCTGTAATCAGAAATTGTAGATTGCATACACTCAGGTTAATGAGTATTTTTGTCTACATTCTGACAAGTGTAGCAAATAGAAGAAATCATGTCAAGAAAGGTGGATTTAATAATCCTATTGTAAATATCTTAATTGAGTGCACACTAAACAGTGTTGCTAAAGCTCTTAATAGGGTAGACCTTAACCAGTCTCCACATAATACTCCTAATAGGGTAGATCATTAGAAGTGATCAAATTGTAAGCCTTAACTAGCCCCTTCCAATCTGCAGATAGTGAAGTTTTTGTGGGTGCCATCCCCACCATAGTTTTTACCTTCTAACATGGGTTTTCTGCGTTACCATATCTTGTGTTATGTGTTATTACTTTCATGAAAGATTCTATGAATGTCTACATACAATTAATATTATGAATTAATATCACATCCATAAAGAAAGAAAAACAAATATGATTGGTAAAGCAAAGATTTGATTACATAAGGTTACAGGTTAATTAACTAAAAAATTTAGAGATAGTGATTCACCCCTCCCCTCTTAGTACATGCTTCCCATTATTTCCAACAATTGGTATCAGAGCTAGATCTCTTATTTGGAAATTTTAAAGACTTAAGAGAAAATATCATACAATGGAGAAGTACAGGATTGACAAGAGTATTGAGAATAAGAAGTTAGAGATACAGATCTTCTTTGAACAATATAAAGAAGCTAGAATCAAGATGAGATAGTTGTTGGATGAAAGAAATATTATGGCATCTCGCTATAATGAAATAGACTACCAAGAAGAAGAGATACCAGATCTATTTGAGTCTTCAGGATCTACTACAAGCAAAGCATCAAACACATTAGAAGAAAGCATCACAAACTTAAATGAAATCAATCAACATCTGGCTGGATAAGTAAAATCTCTACAAATTGGTCAAGAGACACAAATGGTAGGAATGATTGATGTCATGAACAATGCTAGGAAAGATGAGCAAGAAATAACACTAGCTATTGATGAAAGAAGGAAGATTATTGAAAAGCTACAAGAGAAAGAGTCAAAAATAGAAAGAATTATAGAAAATCATCATGAGATCACAATCAGATTATTCTTATGAGTCAAGAGGAAAACAGAATGAATACATAACTCATTGAAAGAATATAAACTATTAGTGAGCTAAGAGAAGAAAATGAAAAGCTGAAACATGAAGTGAGAATTTAGCAAAATAATAATGACATAATCAAGAGAGATGAAGAAAGCAACAAAAGGATGGATGATTTTCTTGATGTACAAAGAAGAGTCAGCAACAATACCGGACTAGGGTATACCGAAAATGAAGAATCACCAAAAAAAGCTGATCCAAAGAATGTCTATGCAAATCCAAGACCAAGAAAGCTGACATGCAATCACTATGGAAGGCCTGGACGCACATCAAATATATGCAAAAGAAAAATGAAAGGTACTCCTAAATCCACATCTTCATTCATAGGAATTCATTATAAATGTAAAAAGAAAGGACATAAAGCATATGAATATAAATCTGAGGAGAAACAACCAAAGAAGGAAACCTACATGGACAAATATTGTCCTTCTTGCAAAATGCATGGAAATACATCTCTTGAATGTAGGAAGAAGAAAAAGAAAGCATGGAAGCCTAAAGATCAAGAAAATGTTTATCAACCGAAAAGAGTTGGTAACCAATATGTTTGGGATTACAACACATGGGAAAATTGTACAGCATGTGGAATATTTGGTCACATAGCTGCAAACTGTATGAGACAATGGACAAGAAAGTATAGGAGCTAGACTAACCCCAAAATGGCATGTCTACACTATCATAAATTTGGTCATCTGAGAAAAGACTGCAGAGACTGAATGACAGAGACCAGCACCTTTGCTAATGGAAACACCATTGAAGACATCAGGAAGATGAGAAACAAAATGTGGAGGAAAGCTACAAACATTGATGAAGCTGGACTGAGAAATGCAAATGATGACACCTTATCCAATGGATCTGGTGACATCACCACCACCACCTAAGCAGAACAAGTAAGTATGGAACTACATTATACCAAGTTATATTTTGCATCAGTTCCATTATACATTGATAAAATACCAAATCAGCATGATTAAATATGCACTATGGTATTACTTGTTACAATTCTGTGAAAACAATCCCATCAGTCATTATATACCAAAATGCATCGGTGTACACACAGAGCTAAGTTGTCAATACTTACCAAGAATTGTCAGTTAATGTATAAAGCTAAGTTGCTAAGTACAAATCAAGATCCATCGATAATTATGAAAAGTTGACATGTTGTCTTCACCAAATACTGAAATCCATCGGTTAATGTAATAAGTTGACATCTACCCTGAAGCATCGTGCTCTCATTGAGAATGTTATTTTTGTATCACCTGATGACTCTATCTTCACACATTGAGAAGTGTTTGAGCATTAATGACTCGACTTAGGGCAAAGTTTATAAATAGACAACGGAAGGGTTTCATTATTTATCAAGCGACTAGAGTGAAAAGAAAGAGTGAAACCTGAGCACGAAGTGACCCGATTGCAAAGCACCTATAACTTGACTCCCTACACTCCAAATAGATTCCTAACAGCTACAGAGGTTGAATTAAGTAACAAAGATAACTGAGAACTCTATTTTCATTCACGGGAAAAATCCCTAATTCCAGAAATGATGGAAACTACATCAAGAACCTCTAAACTCAAGAATGATAAGAAGAATAAGGTCAATCTTATAAAGAATTCCACCTATGAAGAACCTCATTACAAGATATGTCTCAAGGTTTCTTCACAACCTGATAATTTTGGTGCATTCTTTAGTATACCAGCTAGGGTTTTTCTCATTAAAGACATGCGAGTGTATATACACTTTAAGATTGTAGAAATAGGAGACCTAGAAGTTGAGAAAACTTTCAAGAAGCTTTGCAATGATAATGACACTATCAAGAAAGAGAATAAACACATTGAAGTAAAAGCGCTCACACATGCCCTACTATTCCTGAAGGAATCCAAAACTGAATGGATTCGATTAGTACTGAGCAGGCTACATGACTTAAAATTATGGCTGGCATAGCCAAAACTGATAACCAGGAATGTTATACATGTTGTTACCAGTTATTCCATAACTGATAAAGTAAAGGCACTAAAGCACCCACCTAAATCTGACATTGAAAAGAACACAAGAGTAGCATGGGATGGAAGAGGATTAAAGGTATCCACCATCAATGATTTTGAAATGAAATTTGGAGCATGTGTCCTAGGATACAAGTTCTTTCAAGCTAGCAAGATGAACAGTATTGCATCTAGAGCAGTGGATAAAACCTTAGAAGTTGTCAAGAAGGGAGTACATTTGGATCTTTCAGAACTTCCATTAAGGAAATTAGATGAGAACATGAAGACAATAAAAAATGCAAAGTCTAACTCATGTAAGTTTGGTTCACTCATCATGTGCATATTCTTCTATTTTCAAGAATCCTTCCCATCTATAGGAAATGTCAAATGGGGAACTACAAGACCAATGACCACACAGATTAGTGAGTTCATCAGATTAATAGGATATAACTTTGAATCACTCATGAATGAATACTTCACTGGATTCAAAGAAAGAGTGCAGAAAAGAATGAGGATTGCAGAGCATTTAGTAGAAAAATACAAGACTAAAATATGTTTTATGGTGGACACTGACTACACCTACATCAAGCCAACTGTACTGAGAAGAAAAGGGCTAGCACCACTTGACTATGAGGTGAACATAGATCAAGCATCAAATGCTATTGAGGCATTGATTAATGAACCATTAGATAAATCACAACCTAAGTTTGTAACTTATGAGGAAGCCAAAGAAAGGATTAAAACTGGCTTAGTTGTGAAAAATATTGACAGAAAGAAAAATAAAATGGTCAAGACTTTGAAGGAAAAAATGTTAGTGAATGAAGAGGAAACTGAATAGAAAGAAGAAACCGAGGGTCAGTCACCAGTTGGTGAAGCTAAGAAGGAGAGTGACTCAGGATCCACAGATTCTGATACACCACTACCTCCACTAGCAAAGAAACCAAGGACTAATGTTGCATCTAGGACCAGGAGTCAGACAGTGATGCAAGACCTTCACCAATCAAGAAAGTTCAAATAAGGACCTACAAAAGAAATCCACAAACAAGGAAAAAGGGGCCAACAAAAAGAAGAAAGTTCCTCAAAACAAGGGAAGACATTGAGGACACCGAAAAGGATGAACAATCAGTACAAGTGGTCAAAGACACAATACCTTCTACAATTGATGAGGTATGTGCTTCTATTATCAAATCAGGTACAACAAATGATTGCAAGATTAAGAAATGGTTAACATTGGATCCCAAGGATCAAAATAACATAGAAGAGGAAATTATCACAATGATGTGAGCATTCAAATATGTTCCAATACAACTAGCATATAAAATGCCAAAAGAACTTCATAATATATTATCGGCAAGATGGACATTTGAATTATATTCTAAGAAATAGATTAGGGAAAGAGCCCTAGTTTCTATCATGCCTCCCGAATCTAAAATGGAGGATATTGAAGAAGTGATGAAGAAACACTCCAAGAGGTTCTCACCAAAGTTAAGAGCCTACCAAGTTCTTCAAGGACATCTACTTGAGCTAGATAGGAAGAGTGAAGCTGAATGGAGAAAGATACTTGATATACCTAAAAAGGATACAAGTTTCAAGCCACAAATAGCTCTTACCAAAAATCAACAGAACAAAGATGATCAGGCTAAACAGAGCCCTGAACATATTACTATTATTGATGAAGATGTTAATGAAAAATCATTGAACACAAAAGGAAACAAGGATATGGACGTTGTAGATGAGACATGGCCCAATAATACAATTATTGATATTATCGGAGGAGATACCATAGATGAAGTAAAGAAAGATGAAGATGTCACTATTGTTTGAGACCAAATCGACAAACAGGACACTACAATAGATTTTGCATAGGTAGACACACCAGGATAGATACCACTATTGATACAAGCTATCAATATTATCTTGGAGAAGGAGAAGTCACCTAAAAAGGAAACAAACATGCCTGAGGATAAGGGTAATGATGAGAAGAAAGATACAACCGATGGACATGTAGTCATTGGTGGAGAACAAAAAGATGGAGACCACACCAAAAAAGATGCACAAATGAAAGATACAGATGAAGTGCAAAAAGAGAAAGGTGAACAAGATAAGCCAGTTGATACCACTCCTAAGGACACCAAAGGAGATGTCAAATTTACACTGAAGGTTTATGAGGAGACCTCCATAGAAAACTGAAAGGCAAACCCTGAGCAGCAAGAAAAAGGTACAACACCATAGAAGCCTTCCTCCAGCACATCAGACCAAGCATAAAAACTTGCTATGGTTTTGCATACAGGTGCATCACAAAAGAAGAATAAAACCAAAAAGAGTAAGTTGGAGGTCACACTTGATGAAATAATTGAAATACCAAAGTGTGATCCAACCACATTGGACTATGAATCTCTTATACAATATGGAGAGATATGTCAAAGGAAAGCAATGCAGGAAAAGCTTAGAAAAGAACACAAAGAGACTCTAGTGCTGGAAAATACAAGAGATATCTTACAGTAGATAGTTCTTGAGATTGATGTTGAGCACAATGCCCCCATTCTAGATCAAATTTCCATTCTAACTGAAGCCATCACAACTCAAAATGTGGATGCAGAAAAGGCTCTTGAAGATCGAGCAGGACAAAAGTTCCAATACAAATTGACAGAAAAGATCAGCCAAGAAGTGGCAAAAAATAAGGTAAAGCTTTCAGAACTAGCAGATGCATTAGATCCAATCATTACTGAAGCTATTTCATTAATTCAAAAGCTATGCACTTTGGAGAAATTCACTAAGGATAATAGTGATAAGATTGCAAATATCGATTCCGATCTAAATGCAAGTGCTAAAAGTCTAACCACAGATGGAAATGCAATCAAATTTCATTATTAGAAGATAATTGAAATAAAAAGGTTAAGACAAGAAATTTGGGAAGCAGAATCACAATTCAAAGAAGAGGTTTCCGAGCTACAGGCTCAAATATTACCGAACCTCACACTTCTGCAACAACACATAAGTTTGGCAAGACAACTAATTGCCACCCCCAAGATGTCTGTATCAGACAATATCTACAACATGCATGCCAGGATTATAGTAGAGCATATGCCTCTTAAGAATCTAAAGGAGAAATGGGAGAAGATGATGGAGGAAATGAAGACCTCTCACTCTCATATTTTTGATAAGTTGTAAGTATACACCTTTTCCCTTACTATAAAAAAGGGGGAAAATGATATGTACAAAGCATATAGTAAAAAGGGAAAATGATGTATAATACAAAAGGGATAATGATATGAAGATAAGGTAAAAAGGGAATATAGTATATAGGAAATTATACATGTATATAGTTATACTATACCGACATATGCATAGGGGGAGTCATGAAATGACTAAGGTAAACACATGGTGTACATACTAAACACTTTATTATTTTGCACATATTAGTTTTTTATACTAATGTCAAAGGGGGAGATTGATGACATAATTTTTTCCATTAGTATGCAAAGAGAAACAGTTTTTGAACCATTGGTTACACTACACTGAAAGACAATTTTCAGTTCAGACCGAAAGTGCTAAGTATAGAGAAACCTGATGAAACAAGTTTTATAGTGTAAACTAAAAGTGCAACCCAAAGATAATATAGAGGAAACTGACAAGAAGGTTACACTATAAACCAATAGAGCAGGAAAGAGAGGAACCTGACAAAACAAGGGAACCTGACACATAGTTCAACAAAGGAACACAGAAAGGTAGACAAACTAATTTCAGATCACATCGGGCATCAGACATCGAAAGTCAGTTATATCCTGAGAAAAGTGGATCTGACTTCCACATCAGATAAAAAAATTATGATTTATATTTATAGTTTAGATTTGTTTTAAAACCATTTCTTGAGGGACAAGAAACATAATTGTAATTTTTTTAATTAGTTTAACTGATTAAAAACATGCAAACTAGGAGATCAAGGTCAAGTTGTAAACCTTCGATCATAGAGTTAAGTTTGTAATACATGAAACTAAAAAGGTCAAATCTATTTTATAAATAGATTTTGTAATCATTCATTTTGAATGGATGTGAGGATGATTGTAACCAAGGAGCACATCTATGGATTAGACTAAGATTTTGAAGAAGCAGAACAACAAAAGATGAATTTGGTTATCAAGAACCAAGAACCAAGGCTATCGAGCAATAGAGGTATTAATCCATCACATTAGGTGATACTTTGTACGTGGGACTTTAATGGCTCTATAATCATAAATTTTAGATTGCATACATTCAGGTCAATGAGTATTTTTTTGTACATTCTGACAAGTGTAGCAAATAGAAGAAATCATTTCAAGAAAGGTGGATTTAATAATCCTATTGTAAATCTCTTAACTGAGTGCACACTAAACAGTGTCACTAAAGCTCTCAATAGAGTAGAACTTAACCAGTATCCACATAATAATCCTAAAAGGGTAGATCATCATAAGCAATCAAATTGTAAGCCTTAACTGACCCCTTCCAATCTGCAGATAGTGAATTTTTTGTGGGTGCCATCCCCACCGCAGTTTTTACCTTCTAACAAGGGTTTTCTACATTACCATATCTTGTGTTATGTGTTATTTCTTTCATGAATGTTTGTATGAATGTCTACATACAATTAAGATTATGAATTGATATCACATGCATAAAGAAAGAACATCAGATATGATCGGGAAAGAAAAAATTTGATTACATAAGGTTAAAGGTTAATTAACTAAAAATTTTAGAGATACTGATTCACCCCTCCCCTCTTAGTACATGCTTCCCATTATTTCCAACACATTTTAAAATAATAAAAGAACAAAAATATTTCCTTCTTGGTTATGCATCATTAGATTACTTCATTGCATTTATTTTCTTATACAATGTCTGATTTCTTTTTACAGGACTTGAATGCCTTTAATGAGCCATTTAGTAGTGATAACTTTGACATGTTAGATGAAGCCCTTGATGACTTCACCTCTACATCTCCTATACCGTATTTTTTTTTCCAAATATTGATTAATATGATACATGTGAATGACTATATTAATAATGTTAACAAACCTAAAGTCTTTTTTCACATTCATCAAGACAATCCTCGGCCAAAAAACAAACCTTTGATTATTGTTATAGGTTGTTTTGATTCTAATTCTTTAAAGAGAAATCTAAACATCCTTTGGTTTTTGCACAACAACTCACTCAAAGATATAAACCCATTTCTCACACATATAATACAAGGATCAATAAAAAAAAATAACAATCCTTTTGTTTCAAATCCTACTTCTCAACTAGTGCTTCCTTCTGTACCCCATCTGTAACGCCCTGCGAGGGAACCTGAGAGGACAATCCATCTAACCTAAAAAATATGTGAGTGAATTTTTAATTTTTTATAATTAATAACTAATATGATATACATCATCTCTAATACATTGATAAGAACTTATTTACAAAACTTTAATTCAATATTACTAATTGACCTAAGTCCTCACAAGCTCCCTAATGTCGCTACTCAAGAAAGATACTTTAATCTATTCACCTTTAAGAGTTACACATTAAATTATAAGGTTTACATTCTTCATAATACACCAAGTTATATGTGTTCCTATCTCATTGAACATAATTCAATCACTTGTCATCAATATTTGATTTACCAAATCAATTCATTACTTCATAGCTAATCTTTGAAATCATAAACATCTACTAGTCTACCCTTTATATCAGTCTCATTTAAACATTAGGGTAGACTTAAATATTCATTAAATCCTAAACTATAATATGGAATTTTATTACCCTAGGTTAATTTTAATATTCCAAATAAGTGTTCCTAGTACATTATTTTGCATATAGGTTATCCATCTTTGGTAACTAATCAATTTAGTAAGTTTACTATCTCATTTCACATTGAATCAAAGATATCATTTTCTTCTTATCATATGCAATCATTCTTTAATACTAATAATTCATAGACATATATTAGTTACAAATTCCATTACTATCCTATCATTTCGTAACCATTCCTCCTTCTAACGATATTATTTATCTAACATCACAAGTAAAATTAACATTTCAATTCATTGAGAACATAACCATTTTCTCTCAAATTTATTTATTAATCAACCATTTCATAATAGTCTCTTTGAACATTTACTGATAAATCAACATAATTTAGGTCTATGTCATAAAACATGAGAAAGTAGTATAAATGAATCTCTACACCTAAGTTCATTTCCTTTATAGAAGAGGTAAAATAAGAGAATAAATAATTATAAACAAATAACATAATTAACTTCATTTAATACTTGTAACATATACAAATTAAAGAATAATATTTTCCCTTTAATTTCAACTATAACTACCCATACCCCATTACATTGCCTTGAGTAATTTTCCATCATTACATAATATACAAATGTCTCCTTTCAGGATCTTACACAAATACATTTACATCAATTATATCTCAATGAGATACATGATACAATTTATAAAACCTTTAACTAATAATTTAGAAATGGACACATCAAGGATCATCCATGAGACCATGAATAGTATCTCAATATAATTAAGATTAACCATCCAACCACGTGGGACCATTAGGCCCACTCCCCTAATCTAAGAGATAGAGACCAAGTCCCATGCAAGAGGACAAAAATAAGACATACCTAAGGTGGTAAAACCCTTCCCAGAAACAAACCATGCAACACAAAAGATAACAAGTCAAAATAGCACTACTATAAGCATCTAAAATCAAGGTGTAAAGAATCTAGGCTACAAGCTAGGTGAGTGTCATCACATAGCCCTCACTTCTTGGGTTACCATGGTAGTCAACTCTAGACCCCGATCCCCAATTAGGCACATGCGGAGCTGAACACCTTTCATGGAGCCAAGGTTGTTTAATTACGCCATCACAAAGGCACCTTCTCCCACTCCCATCCCTATTATGTACCTTCCTATATCAGTACTAGTGGAATGGGAGAGGCATAAAAATTAATGGTGTTTAATGTGTTTTCCCCCCATTCCTAGTTTATTTATTAAAATTTTCACTTGATTAAAATAGCTCATCAGTGGGTTACCTTGGTAGCCACCTAGGGCCCCAACCCCTCACTGCGAGGCACTCAAATAGAGTACTTATCTTCTTACCCATAATAAAAAATAAACCAATGTATAAAATAATCAAATCTCATCATGATAACATTCCATGAGTTCCACAATAACATCATATTAGTACACTTAAGGTTTAGGAAACCACTCATTACCCCTTAATCTACTAGATAACCCTAAACAAAAATTAGGTACTTAGATGGACTTAGAACACATCCAAATTGCATCAAAAATATTCATAACAACATAAATGTATAAAGAAGCTCATCAAAACATAAATCATAACAACATACTATAATTTGATTAGGTTTAGGTGATCACTAGTTGTTCCTAGTCCACTAGAAATTGTAATCAAAACTATTAAGGAGGAATCAAAATGCACCATACATGAAATTGTAATCAATGGTAAAATATATCAAAATTAATATCCTATTAGCCTCTTGTACCTATTTAGGCCCTGAAACATCAAAACTAGCCCTAAAACTAACTTTCTGGAAGTTCTGTGCACTTGGTCATCTCTTCTACACAATTGGGGCTAGGCATTGCACACTTGGTCATGAAATCTATTCACTTTTTCATGGTAATTGCGCACTTGGGGCTCTGAGTTGCACAGTTGGCTCCAGACTGTATTTTTTAAAAGGAAAACAAGCCAGATTGACATTACAGCTAAAAATAAGAAAAATGATGGCCCTAAAAGAAGAATATGAGGGATATCAATTGATATTTCTTCATTTCCCTTCCAAAAAAATCATAAAATACATTCCAACCATAATATTGAAATCTATATCTTTTTCTGGAACTAAGCACAGGTTCATAGGAAAATATAAAGTAAAATCCAACATATCAAACACAAAACTTATAAACCTATTTATAGAGATCATGAATTGATCTAGTAACAATATTCCATACAAAAAAAACCTTTCAAATTAATCTCTAAAGTTAAAACCATTCCATTGAAGAGGCAAGGAGAAAATGGGTAGAAAACAATAGAATAAACAATAATCATTCCAAGCATATGCAAGATATCTCTTTAAGAAAATTCATGGAAACAACAATATATAATACCAATAAAAATGAAATTAAAAAAATACACCAATCTCCTTTACATGCTCATATCATTCATCAAAATATAGATAAAATAGAATTTACAATAATCAACATTTAGAGAAGGAGGATTTCTTCGAGGGATAGATCCTACCTGGAGTCCTACAGAGAAAACATTGATAGAAGAGGTTGATTCAATAGAAAAAAATCAAAGATCCCTCTCCCTAAGATCAATTCCATCAAGAAATCCTTCAGATAACTTCTGAAATCCAATTCCTTGGTCTCACACTACTGTTCTTCTAAGAAGAATAATTATTAAATATCCCTATCAAACAACTACTATGAAACTCTCTCTCTCTCTCTCTCTCTGACATAGAATTGATCTACAAATTGTTTCTCTCTATAAAATTCCTTGTATGAATCCCTCCTCTAAAAAATAGTATTGATCTTTTTGCGCCTTCTTCCTACGTGTCCAGATAGTTGAAATAAAATTTTATTTCCTATTTTATTTCCAACTTCCTCCAACCATTTCATAACAAATGGTTTGTTAACCTTTGTTATTTTATGGTTCATTAAAAGTATTTAATAAATATTTATTTATCATTATTACCTTAAATTCTCTCTCGTATTCATTATTAACTATTTATTATAATTTTACTTATATCTATGTAATTGTTCCTTTAAGGTTTTTGCTCCCTTTCTCACAAAAATGTAATTTATTGAGTTAATTAATAAATAAGAAATA